>JANJGN010001411.1:0-145071 GCA_026770705.1 Isurus oxyrinchus | reverse complement strand
TCCTCACCCAAACTATTCATCAATCCACTGCAATCCTCCCCAAAACTATTCATCAATCCACTGAAATCCTCCCCCAAACTATTCATCAATCCACTGAAATCCTCCCCCAAACTATTCATCAATCCACTGCAATCCTCCCCCAAACTATTCATCAACCCACTGCAATCCTCCCCCAAACTATTCATCAATCCACTGCAATCCTCCCCAAACTATTCATCACCCATTGCAAACCTCCACCAAACTATTCATCAATCGACCGCAATCCTCCGCAAACTATTCATCAATCCATTGCAATCCTCCCCCAAAGTATTCATCAATCCACTGCAATCCTCCCCAAACTATTCATCAATCCACTGCAATCCTCCCCAAATTATTCATCAATTCACTGCAATCCTCTGCAAACTATTCATCAATCCACTGCAATCCTCCGCAAACTATTCATCAATCCACTGCAATCCTCCCCCAAACTATTCATCAATCCACTGCAATCCTCCGCAAACTATTCATCAATCCACTGCAATCCTCCCCCAAACTATTCATCAATCCACTGCAATCCATCCCAAACTATTCATCAATCCACTGCAATCCTCCCCCAAACTATTCATCAATCCACAGCAATCCTTCCCAAACTATTAATCAGTCTACTGCAATCCTCCGCAAACTATTCACCAATCCACTGCAATCCTCCCCCAAACTATTCATCAATCCACTGCAAACCTTCCCAAACTATTCATCAATCCAATGCAATCCTCCCCCAAACTATTCATCAATCCACTGCAATCCTTCCCAAACTATTCATCAATCTACTGCAATCCTCCCCCAAACTATTCATCAATCCGCTGCTATCCTCACCCAAACTATTCATCAACCCACTGCAATCCTACCCCAAACTATTCATCAACCCACTGCAATCCTCCACCAAAATATTCATCAATCCACTGCAATCCTCCCCAAACAAGAACATCAATCTACTGCAATCCTCTGCAAATTATTCATCATTTCACTGAAATCCTCCCCCAAACTATTCATCGATCGACTACAATCCTCACCCAAACTATACATCAACCCACTGCAATCCTCCGCACACCATTCAACAATCCATTGCCATCCTCCCCCAAACTATTCATCAATCCGCTGCAATTCTCCGCAAACAATTCATCAATCCATTGCAATCCTCCCCCAAAGTATTCATCAATCCATTGCAATCCTCCTCAAACTATTCATCAACCCACTGAAATCCAACCCCAAACTATTCATCAATCCACTGCAATCCTCCCCAAACTATTCATCAATCCACTGCAATCCTCCACCAAACTATTCATCAATCCACTGCAATCCTCCGCCAAACTATTCATCAATCCACTGCAATCCTCACGCAAACTATTCATCAATCCACTGCAATCCTCACCCAAACTATTCATCAACAAACTGCAATCCTCCCCCAAACTATTCATCAACCCACTGAAATACTCCTCCAAACTATTCATCAACCCACTGCAATCCTCACCCAAACTATTCATCGATCCACTGAAATCCTCCCCCAAACTATTCATCAATCCACTGCAATCCTCCCCAAACTATTCATCAATCCACTGCAATCCTCCACCAAACTATTCATCAATCCATTGCAATCCTCCACCAAACTATTCATCAATCCACTGCAATCGTCCCCCAAACTATTCATCAATCCACTGCAATCCTTCCCAAACTATTCATCAATACACTGCAATCCTCCCCCAAACTACTCAACAATCTACTGCAATCCTCCGCAAACTATTCATCAATCCACTGCAATCCTCCCCCAAACCATTCATCAATTCACTGCAATCCTCCCCCAAACTATTCATCAATCCACTGAAATCCTCCCCCAAACTATTCATCAATCCACTGCAATCGTCCCCCAAACTATTCATCAATCCACTGCAATGCTCCCCCAATCTATTCATCAATCCATTGCAATCCTCCCCCAAACTATTCATGATTCCACTGCAATCCTCCCCCAAAATATTCAACAACCCAATGCAATCCTCCGCAAACTATTCATCAATCCATTGAAATCCTCCCCCAAACTATTCATCAATCCATTGCAATCCTCACCCAAACTATTCATCAATACACTGCAATCCTCCCCCAAACTATTCATCAACCCACTGCAATCCTGCCCCAAACTATTCATCAATCCACTGCAATCCTCCCCAAACTATTCATCACCCATTGCAAACCTCCACCAAACTATTCATCAATCGACCGCAATCCTCCGCAAACTATTCATCAATCCATTGCAATCCTCCCCCAAAGTATTCATCCATCCACTGCAATCCTCCCCAAACTATTCATCAATCCACTGCAATCCTCCCCCAAATTATTCATCAATTCACTGCAATCCTCTGCAAACTATTCATCAATCCACTGCAATCCTCCGCAAACTATTCATCAATCCACTGCAATCCTCCCCCAAACTATTCATCAATCCACTGCAATCCCCCGCAAACTATTCATCAACCTAAAGCAATCTTCCGCAAACTATTCATCAATCCACTGCAATCCTCCCCCAAACTATTCATCAACCCACTGCAATCCTCCCCCAAACTATTCATCAATCCACTGCAATCCTCCCCAAACTATTCAACACCCATTGCAAACCTCCACCAAACTATTCATCAATCCACCGCAATCCTCCGCAAACTATTCATCAATCCATTGCAATCCTCCCCCAAAGTATTCATCAATCCACTGCAATCCTCCCCAAACTATTCATCAATCCATGCAATCCTCCCCCAAATTATTCATCAATTCACTGCAATCCTCTGCAAACTATTCATCAATCCACTGCAATCCTCCGCAAACTATTCATCAATCCACTGCAATCCTCCTGCAAACTATTCATCAATCCACTGCAATCCCCCGCAAACTATTCGTCAATCTAAAGCAATCTTACTCAAACTATTCATCAATCCACTGCAATCCTCCGCAAACTATTCATCAATCTACTGCAATCCTCCCCAAACTATTCATCAATGCACTGCAATCCTCCCCCAAACTATTCATCAATCATTTGCAATCCTCCCCCAAACTATTCATCAATCCACTGCAATCCTCCGTAAACTTTCACCAATCCACTGCAAACCTCCCCCAAACTATTCATCAATCCACTGCAATCCATCCCAAACTATTCATCAATCCACTGCAATCCTCCCCCAAACTATTCATCAATCCACTGCAATCCTTCCTAAACTATTCATCAATCCAATGCAATCCTCCCCCAAACTATTCATCAATCCACTGCAATCCTTCCCAAACTATTCATCAATCTACTGCAATCCTCCCCAAACTATTCATCAATCCAATGCTATCCTCCCCCAAACTATTCATCAATCCACTGCAATCCTCCCCCAAACTATTCATCAATCCACTGCAATCCTCCCGCAAACTATTCATCAATTCACTGCAATCCTCCACAAACTATTCATCAACCCACTGCAATCCTCCACCAAAATATTCATCAATCCACTGCAATCTTCCCCAAACTAAACATCAATCTACTGCAATCCTTCCCAAACTATTCATCAATCCACTGTAATCCTCCCCCAAACTATTCATCAATCCACTGCAATCCTCCCCAAACTATTCATCAATCCACAGAAATCCTCCCCCAAACTATTCATCAATCCACTGCAATCCTGCCCCAAACTATTCATCAATCCACTGCAATCCTGCCCCAAACTGTTCTTCAATTAACTGCCATCCTCCCTCAATCAATTCATCAATCCACTGCAATCCTTCCCCAAACTATTCATCAATCCACTGCAATCCTCCCCCAAACTATTCATCAATCACTGCAATCCTCCCTCAAACTATTCATCAATCCGCTGCAATCCTCCACCAAACTATTCATCAATCCACTGCAATCCTTCCCAAACTATTCATCAATCCACTGCAATCCTCCCTCAAACTATTCATCAATCCACAGAAATCCTTCCAAACGATTCATCAATCCACTGCAATCCTCTGCAAATTATTCATCATTTCACTGAAATCCTCCCCCAAACTATTCATCAATCGACTACAATCCTCCCCCAAACTATTCATCAACCCACTGCAATCCTCCGCACACCATTCAACAATCCATTGCAATCCTCTCCAAACTATTCATCAATCCTCTGCAATTCTCCGCAAACTATTCATCAATCCATTGCAATCCTCCCCCAAAGTATTATTCAATCCATTGCAATCCTCCTCAAACTATTCATCAACCCACTGAAATCCAACCCCAAACTATTCATCAATCCACTGCAATCCTCCACCAAACTATTCATCAATCCACTGCAATCCTCCGCCAAACTATTCATCAATCCACTGCAATCCCCCGCAAACTATTCATCAATCTACTGCAATCTTCCGGAAACTATTCATCAATCCACTGCAATCCTCACGCAAACTATTCATCAATCCACTGCAATCCTCACCCAAACTATTCATCAACAAACTGCAATCCTCCCCCAAACTATTCATCAACCCACTGAAATACTCCTCCAAACTATTCATCAACCCACTGCAATCCTCCCCCAAACTATTCATCAATCCACTGAAATCCTCCCCGAAACTATTCATCAACCCAGTGCAATCCTCCACAAACTATTCATCAATCCACTGCAATCCTCACCAAGCTATTCATCAATCCATTACAATCCTCACCCAAACTATTCATCAATCCACTGCAATCCTGCACAAAACTATTCATCAATCCACTGAAATCTTCCCCCAAACTATTCATCAATCCACTGCAATCCTCCGCAAACTATTCATCAATCAACTGAAATCCTCTCCCAAACTATTCATCAATCCAGTACAATCCTCCGCAAACTATTCATCAATCCACTGAAATCCTCCCCCAAACTATACATCAATTCTCTGCAATCCTCTGCCAAAATATTCATCAATCCACTGCAATCCTCCCCCAAACTATTCATCAATCCACTGAAATCCTCCCCCAAACTATTCATCAATCCACTGCAATCCTCCCCCAAACTATTCATCAATCCACTGCAATCCTCCGCAAACTATTCATCAATCCACTGAAATCCTCCCCAAACTATACATCAATTCTCTGCAATCCTCCGCCAAAATATTCATCAATCCACTGCAATCCTCCCCCAAACTATTCATCAATCCACTGAAATCCTCCCCCAAACTATTCATCAATCCACTGCAATCCTCCCCCAAACTATTCATCAACCCACTGCAATCCTCCCCCAACCAATTCATCAATCCACTGCAATCCTCCGCAAACTATTCATCACCCTTGCAATCCTACCCCAAACTATTCATCAATCCACTGCAATCCTCCGCAAACTATTCATCAATCAACTGAAATCCTCTCCCAAACGATTCATCAATCCACTACAATCCTCCGCAATCTATTCATCAATCCACTGAAATCCTCCCCCAAACTATACATCAATTCTCTGCAATCCTCCGCCAAAGTATTCATCAATCCACTGCAATCCTCCCCCAAACTATTCATCAATCCACTGAAATCCTCCCCCAAACTATTCATCAATGCACTGCAATCCTCCCCCAAACTATTCATCAACCCACTGCAAACCTCCCCCAACCTATTCATCAATCCACTGCAATCCTCCGCAAACTATTCATCACCCTTGCAATCCTACCCCAAACTATTCATCAATACACTGCAATCCTCCCCAAAACTATTCATCAATCCACTGAAATCCTGCCCCAAACTATTCATCATCCACTGCAATACTCCGCAAACTATTCATCAATCGACTGAAATCCTCCCCCAAACTATACATCAATTCTCTGCAATCCTCCCCCAAACTATTCATGAATCCACGGAAATCCTCCCCCAAACTATTCATCAACCCAATGCAATCCTCCGCAAACTATTCATCAATCCACTGCAATCCTCCCCAAAATATTCATCAATCGACTGAAATCCTCCCCGAAACTATTCATCAACCCAGTGCAATCCTCCACAAACTATTCATCAATCCACTGCAATCCTCACCAAACTATTCATCAATCCATTGCAATCCTCACCCAAACTATTCATCAATCCAATGCAATCCTCCCCAAAACTATTCATCAATCCACTGAAATCCTCCCCCAAACTATTCATCAATCCACTGAAATCCTCCCCCAAACTATTCATCAATCCACTGCAATCCTCCCCCAAACTATTCATCAACCCACTGCAATCCTCCCCCAAACTATTCATCAATCCACTGCAATCCTCCCCAAACTATTCATCACCCATTGCAAACCTCCACCAAACTATTCATCAATCCACCGCAATCCTCCGCAAACTATTCATCAATCCATTGCAATCCTCCCCCAAAGTATTCATCAATCCACTGCAATCCTCCCCAAACTATTCATCAATCCATGCAATCCTCCCCCAAATTATTCATCAATTCACTGCAATCCTCTGCAAACTATTCATCAATCCACTGCAATCCTCCGCAAACTATTCATCAATCCACTGCAATCCTCCCGCAAACTATTCATCAATTCACTGCAATCCTCCACAAACTATTCATCAACCCACTGCAATCCTCCACCAAAATATTCATCAATCCACTGCAATCTTCCCCAAACTAAACATCAATCTACTGCAATCCTTCCCAAACTATTCATCAATCCACTGTAATCCTCCCCCAAACTATTCATCAATCCACTGCAATCCTCCCCAAACTATTCATCAATCCACAGAAATCCTCCCCCAAACTATTCATCAATCCACTGCAATCCTGCCCCAAACTATTCATCAATCCACTGCAATCCTGCCCCAAACTGTTCTTCAATTAACTGCCATCCTCCCTCAATCAATTCATCAATCCACTGCAATCCTTCCCCAAACTATTCATCAATCCACTGCAATCCTCCCCCAAACTATTCATCAATCCACTGCAATCCTCCCTCAAACTATTCATCAATCCGCTGCAATCCTCCACCAAACTATTCATCAATCCACTGCAATCCTTCCCAAACTATTCATCAATCCACTGCAATCCTCCCTCAAACTATTCATCAATCCACAGAAATCCTTCCCAAACGATTCATCAATCCACTGCAATCCTCTGCAAATTATTCATCATTTCACTGAAATCCTCCCCCAAACTATTCATCAATCGACTACAATCCTCCCCCAAACTATTCATCAACCCACTGCAATCCTCCGCACACCATTCAACAATCCATTGCAATCCTCTCCAAACTATTCATCAATCCTCTGCAATTCTCCGCAAACTATTCATCAATCCATTGCAATCCTCCCCCAAAGTATTATTCAATCCATTGCAATCCTCCTCAAACTATTCATCAACCCACTGAAATCCAACCCCAAACTATTCATCAATCCACTGCAATCCTCCACCAAACTATTCATCAATCCACTGCAATCCTCCGCCAAACTATTCATCAATCCACTGCAATCCCCCGCAAACTATTCATCAATCTACTGCAATCTTCCGGAAACTATTCATCAATCCACTGCAATCCTCACGCAAACTATTCATCAATCCACTGCAATCCTCACCCAAACTATTCATCAACAAACTGCAATCCTCCCCCAAACTATTCATCAACCCACTGAAATACTCCTCCAAACTATTCATCAACCCACTGCAATCCTCCCCCAAACTATTCATCAATCCACTGAAATCCTCCCCGAAACTATTCATCAACCCAGTGCAATCCTCCACAAACTATTCATCAATCCACTGCAATCCTCACCAAGCTATTCATCAATCCATTACAATCCTCACCCAAACTATTCATCAATCCACTGCAATCCTGCACAAAACTATTCATCAATCCACTGAAATCTTCCCCCAAACTATTCATCAATCCACTGCAATCCTCCGCAAACTATTCATCAATCAACTGAAATCCTCTCCCAAACTATTCATCAATCCAGTACAATCCTCCGCAAACTATTCATCAATCCACTGAAATCCTCCCCCAAACTATACATCAATTCTCTGCAATCCTCTGCCAAAATATTCATCAATCCACTGCAATCCTCCCCCAAACTATTCATCAATCCACTGAAATCCTCCCCCAAACTATTCATCAATCCACTGCAATCCTCCCCCAAACTATTCATCAATCCACTGCAATCCTCCGCAAACTATTCATCAATCCACTGAAATCCTCCCCCAAACTATACATCAATTCTCTGCAATCCTCCGCCAAAATATTCATCAATCCACTGCAATCCTCCCCCAAACTATTCATCAATCCACTGAAATCCTCCCCCAAACTATTCATCAATCCACTGCAATCCTCCCCCAAACTATTCATCAACCCACTGCAATCCTCCCCCAACCAATTCATCAATCCACTGCAATCCTCCGCAAACTATTCATCACCCTTGCAATCCTACCCCAAACTATTCATCAATCCACTGCAATCCTCCGCAAACTATTCATCAATCAACTGAAATCCTCTCCCAAACGATTCATCAATCCACTACAATCCTCCGCAATCTATTCATCAATCCACTGAAATCCTCCCCCAAACTATACATCAATTCTCTGCAATCCTCCGCCAAAGTATTCATCAATCCACTGCAATCCTCCCCAAACTATTCATCAATCCACTGAAATCCTCCCCCAAACTATTCATCAATGCACTGCAATCCTCCCCCAAACTATTCATCAACCCACTGCAAACCTCCCCCAACCTATTCATCAATCCACTGCAATCCTCCGCAAACTATTCATCACCCTTGCAATCCTACCCCAAACTATTCATCAATACACTGCAATCCTCCCCAAAACTATTCATCAATCCACTGAAATCCTGCCCCAAACTATTCATCAATCCACTGCAATACTCCGCAAACTATTCATCAATCGACTGAAATCCTCCCCCAAACTATACATCAATTCTCTGCAATCCTCCCCCAAACTATTCATGAATCCACGGAAATCCTCCCCCAAACTATTCATCAACCCAATGCAATCCTCCGCAAACTATTCATCAATCCACTGCAATCCTCCCCCAAAATATTCATCAATCGACTGAAATCCTCCCCGAAACTATTCATCAACCCAGTGCAATCCTCCACAAACTATTCATCAATCCACTGCAATCCTCACCAAACTATTCATCAATCCATTGCAATCCTCACCCAAACTATTCATCAATCCACTGCAATCCTCCCCAAAACTATTCATCAATCCACTGAAATCCTCCCCCAAACTATTCATCAATCCACTGAAATCCTCCCCCAAACTATTCATCAATCCACTGCAATCCTCCCCCAAACTATTCATCAACCCACTGCAATCCTCCCCCAAACTATTCATCAATCCACTGCAATCCTCCCCAAACTATTCATCACCCATTGCAAACCTCCACCAAACTATTCATCAATCCACCGCAATCCTCCGCAAACTATTCATCAATCCATTGCAATCCTCCCCCAAAGTATTCATCAATCCACTGCAATCCTCCCCAAACTATTCATCAATCCATGCAATCCTCCCCCAAATTATTCATCAATTCACTGCAATCCTCTGCAAACTATTCATCAATCCACTGCAATCCTCCGCAAACTATTCATCAATCCACTGCAATCCTCCTGCAAACTATTCATCAATCCACTGCAATCCCCCGCAAACTATTCGTCAATCTAAAGCAATCTTACTCAAACTATTCATCAATCCACTGCAATCCTCCGCAAACTATTCATCAATCTACTGCAATCCTCCCCAAACTATTCATCAATGCACTGCAATCCTCCCCCAAACTATTCATCAATCATTTGCAATCCTCCCCCAAACTATTCATCAATCCACTGCAATCCTCCGTAAACTTTCACCAATCCACTGCAAACCTCCCCCAAACTATTCATCAATCCACTGCAATCCATCCCAAACTATTCATCAATCCACTGCAATCCTCCCCCAAACTATTCATCAATCCATTGCAATCCTTCCCAAACTATTAATCAGTCTACTGCAATCCTCCGCGAACTATTCACCAATCCACTGCAATCCTCCCCCAAACTATTCATCAATCCACTGCAATCCTTCCTAAACTATTCATCAATCCAATGCAATCCTCCCCCAAACTATTCATCAATCCACTGCAATCCTTCCCAAACTATTCATCAATCTACTGCAATCCTCCCCCAAACTATTCATCAATCCAATGCTATCCTCCCCCAAACTATTCATCAATCCACTGCAATCCTCCCCCAAACTATTCATCAATCCACTGCAATCCTCCCCCAAACTATTCATCAATTCACTGCAATCCTCCACAAACTATTCATCAACCCACTGCAATCCTACCCCAAACTATTCATCAATCCACTGCAATCCTCATGCAAACTATTCATCAATCCACTGCAATCCTCACCCAAACTATTCATCAACAAACTGCAATCCTCCCCCAAACTATTCATCAACCCACTGAAATACTCCTCCAAACTATTCATCAACCCACTGCAATCCTCCCCCAAACTCTTCATCAATCCACTGAAATCCTCCCCCAAACTATTCATCAATCCACTGCAATCCTCCCCAAACTATTCATCAATCCACTGCAATCCTCCACCAAACTATTCATCAATCCATTGCAATCCTCCACCAAACTATTCATCAATCCACTGCAATCGTCCCCCAAACTATTCATCAATCCACTGCAATCCTTCCCAAACTATTCATCAATCCACTGCAATCCTCCCCCAAACTACTCAACAATCTGCTGCAATCCTCCGCAAACTATTCATCAATCCACTGCAATCCTCCCCCAAACTATTCATCAATTCACTGCAATCCTCCCCCAAACTATTCATCAATCCACTGAAATCCTCCCCCAAACTATTCATCAATCCACTGCAATCCTCCCCCAAACTATTCATTAATCCACTGCAATGCTCCCCCAATCTATTCATCAATCCATTGCAATCCTCCCCCAAACTATTCATGATTCCACTGCAATCCTCCCCCAAAATATTCAACAACCCAATGCAATCCTCCGCAAACTATTCATCAATCCATTGAAATCCTCCCCCAAACTATTCATCAATCCATTGCAATCCTCACCCAAACTATTCATCAATACACTGCAATCCTCCCCAAAACTATTCATCAATCCACTGAAATCCTGCCCCAAACTATTCATCAATCCACTGCAATACTCCGCAAACTATTCATCAATCGACTGAAATCCTCCCCCAAACTATACATCAATTCTCTGCAATCCTCCCCCAAACTATTCATGAATCCACGGAAATCCTCCCCCAAACTATTCATCAACCCAATGCAATCCTCCGCAAACTATTCATCAATCCACTGCAATCCTCCCACAAACTATTCATCAATCGACTGAAATCCTCCCCGAAACTATTCATCAACCCAGTGTAATCCTCCACAAACTATTCATCAATCCACTGCCATCCTCACCAAACTATTCATCAATCCATTGCAATCCTCACCCAAACTATTCATCAATCCACTGCAATCCTCCCCAAAACTATTCATCAATCCACTGAAATCCTCCCCCAAACTATTCATCAATCCACTGAAATCCTCCCCCAAACTATTCATCAATCCACTGCAATCCTCCCCCAAACTATTCATCAACCCACTGCAATCCTCCCCCAAACTATTCATCAATCCACTGCAATCCTCCCCAAACTATTCATCACCCATTGCAAACCTCCACCAAACTATTCATCAATCGACCGCAATCCTCCGCAAACTATTCATCAATCCATTGCAATCCTCCCCCAAAGTATTCATCAATCCACTGCAATCCTCCCCAAACTATTCATCAATCCACTGCAATCCTCCCCCAAATTATTCATCAATTCACTGCAATCCTCTGCAAACTATTCATCAATCCACTGCAATCCTCCGCAAACTATTCATCAATCCACTGCAATCCTCCCCCAAACTATTCATCAATCCACTGCAATCCTCCGCAAACTATTCATCAATCCACTGCAATCCTCCCCCAAACTATTCATCAATCCACTGCAATCCATCCCAAACTATTCATCAATCCACTGCAATCCTCCCCCAAACTATTCATCAATCCACAGCAATCCTTCCCAAACTATTAATCAGTCTACTGCAATCCTCCGCAAACTATTCACCAATCCACTGCAATCCTCCCCCAAACTATTCATCAATCCACTGCAAACCTTCCCAAACTATTCATCAATCCAATGCAATCCTCCCCCAAACTATTCATCAATCCACTGCAATCCTTCCCAAACTATTCATCAATCTACTGCAATCCTCCCCCAAACTATTCATCAATCCGCTGTTATCCTCACCCAAACTATTCATCAACCCACTGCAATCCTACCCCAAACTATTCATCAACCCACTGCAATCCTCCACCAAAATATTCATCAATCCACTGCAATCCTCCCCAAACAAAACATCAATCTACTGCAATCCTCTGCAAATTATTCATCATTTCACTGAAATCCTCCCCCAAACTATTCATCGATCGACTACAATCCTCACCCAAACTATTCATCAACCCACTGCAATCCTCCGCACACCATTCAACAATCCATTGCCATCCTCCCCCAAACTATTCATCAATCCGCTGCAATTCTCCGCAAACAATTCATCAATCCATTGCAATCCTCCCCCAAAGTATTCATCAATCCATTGCAATCCTCCTCAAACTATTCATCAACCCACTGAAATCCAACCCCAAACTATTCATCAATCCACTGCAATCCTCCCCAAACTATTCATCAATCCACTGCAATCCTCCACCAAACTATTCATCAATCCACTGCAATCCTCCGCCAAACTATTCATCAATCCACTGCAATCCTCACGCAAACTATTCATCAATCCACTGCAATCCTCACCCAAACTATTCATCAACAAACTGCAATCCTCCCCCAAACTATTCATCAACCCACTGAAATACTCCTCCAAACTATTCATCAACCCACTGCAATCCTCACCCAAACTATTCATCGATCCACTGAAATCCTCCCCCAAACTATTCATCAATCCACTGCAATCCTCCCCAAACTATTCATCAATCCACTGCAATCCTCCACCAAACTATTCATCAATCCATTGCAATCCTCCACCAAACTATTCATCAATCCACTGCAATCGTCCCCCAAACTATTCATCAATCCACTGCAATCCTTCCCAAACTATTCATCAATACACTGCAATCCTCCCCCAAACTACTCAACAATCTACTGCAATCCTCCGCAAACTATTCATCAATCCACTGCAATCCTCCCCCAAACCATTCATCAATTCACTGCAATCCTCCCCCAAACTATTCATCAATCCACTGAAATCCTCCCCCAAACTATTCATAAATCCACTGCAATCGTCCCCCAAACTATTCATCAATCCACTGCAATGCTCCCCCAATCTATTCATCAATCCATTGCAATCCTCCCCCAAACTATTCATGATTCCACTGCAATCCTCCCCCAAAATATTCAACAACCCAATGCAATCCTCCGCAAACTATTCATCAATCCATTGAAATCCTCCCCCAAACTATTCATCAATCCATTGCAATCCTCACCCAAACTATTCATCAATACACTGCAATCCTCCCCCAAACTATTCATCAACCCACTGCAATCCTGCCCCAAACTATTCATCAATCCACTGCAATCCTCCCCAAACTATTCATCACCCATTGCAAACCTCCACCAAACTATTCATCAATCGACCGCAATCCTCCGCAAACTATTCATCAATCCATTGCAATCCTCCCCCAAAGTATTCATCCATCCACTGCAATCCTCCCCAAACTATTCATCAATCCACTGCAATCCTCCCCCAAATTATTCATCAATTCACTGCAATCCTCTGCAAACTATTCATCAATCCACTGCAATCCTCCGCAAACTATTCATCAATCCACTGCAATCCTCCCCCAAACTATTCATCAATCCACTGCAATCCCCCGCAAACTATTCATCAACCTAAAGCAATCTTCCGCAAACTATTCATCAATCCACTGCAATCCTCCCCCAAACTATTCATCAACCCACTGCAATCCTCCCCCAAACTATTCATCAATCCACTGCAATCCTCCCCAAACTATTCAACACCCATTGCAAACCTCCACCAAACTATTCATCAATCCACCGCAATCCTCCGCAAACTATTCATCAATCCATTGCAATCCTCCCCCAAAGTATTCATCAATCCACTGCAATCCTCCCCAAACTATTCATCAATCCATGCAATCCTCCCCCAAATTATTCATCAATTCACTGCAATCCTCTGCAAACTATTCATCAATCCACTGCAATCCTCCGCAAACTATTCATCAATCCACTGCAATCCTCCTGCAAACTATTCATCAATCCACTGCAATCCCCCGCAAACTATTCGTCAATCTAAAGCAATCTTACTCAAACTATTCATCAATCCACTGCAATCCTCCGCAAACTATTCATCAATCTACTGCAATCCTCCCCAAACTATTCATCAATGCACTGCAATCCTCCCCCAAACTATTCATCAATCATTTGCAATCCTCCCCCAAACTATTCATCAATCCACTGCAATCCTCCGTAAACTTTCACCAATCCACTGCAAACCTCCCCCAAACTATTCATCAATCCACTGCAATCCATCCCAAACTATTCATCAATCCACTGCAATCCTCCCCCAAACTATTCATCAATCCACTGCAATCCTTCCTAAACTATTCATCAATCCAATGCAATCCTCCCCCAAACTATTCATCAATCCACTGCAATCCTTCCCAAACTATTCATCAATCTACTGCAATCCTCCCCAAACTATTCATCAATCCAATGCAATCCTCCCCCAAACTATTCATCAATCCACTGCAATCCTCCCCCAAACTATTCATCAATCCACTGCAATCCTCCCCCAAACTATTCATCAATTCACTGCAATCCTCCACAAACTATTCATCAACCCACTGCAATCCTCCACCAAAATATTCATCAATCCACTGCAATCTTCCCCAAACTAAACATCAATCTACTGCAATCCTTCCCAAACTATTCATCAATCCACTGTAATCCTCCCCCAAACTATTCATCAATCCACTGCAATCCTCCCCAAACTATTCATCAATCCACAGAAATCCTCCCCCAAACTATTCATCAATCCACTGCAATCCTGCCCCAAACTATTCATCAATCCACTGCAATCCTGCCCCAAACTGCTCTTCAATTAACTGCCATCCTCCCTCAATCAATTCATCAATCCACTGCAATCCTTCCCCAAACTATTCATCAATCCACTGCAATCCTCCCCCAAACTATTCATCAATCCACTGCAATCCTCCCTCAAACTATTCATCAATCCGCTGCAATCCTCCACCAAACTATTCATCAATCCACTGCAATCCTTCCCAAACTATTCATCAATCCACTGCAATCCTCCCTCAAACTATTCATCAATCCACAGAAATCCTTCCCAAACTATTCATCAATCCACTGCAATCCTCTGCAAATTATTCATCATTTCACTGAAATCCTCCCCCAAACTATTCATCAATCGACTACAATCCTCCCCCAAACTATTCATCAACCCACTGCAATCCTCCGCACACCATTCAACAATCCATTGCAATCCTCTCCAAACTATTCATCAATCCTCTGCAATTCTCCGCAAACTATTCATCAATCCATTGCAATCCTCCCCCAAAGTATTATTCAATCCATTGCAATCCTCCTCAAACTATTCATCAACCCACTGAAATCCAACCCCAAACTATTCATCAATCCACTGCAATCCTCCACCAAACTATTCATCAATCCACTGCAATCCTCCGCCAAACTATTCATCAATCCACTGCAATCCCCCGCAAACTATTCATCAATCTACTGCAATCTTCCGGAAACTATTCATCAATCCACTGCAATCCTCACGCAAACTATTCATCAATCCACTGCAATCCTCACCCAAACTATTCATCAACAAACTGCAATCCTCCCCCAAACTATTCATCAACCCACTGAAATACTCCTCCAAACTATTCATCAACCCACTGCAATCCTCCCCCAAACTATTCATCAATCCACTGAAATCCTCCCCGAAACTATTCATCAACCCAGTGCAATCCTCCACAAACTATTCATCAATCCACTGCAATCCTCACCAAGCTATTCATCAATCCATTACAATCCTCACCCAAACTATTCATCAATCCACTGCAATCCTGCACAAAACTATTCATCAATCCACTGAAATCTTCCCCCAAACTATTCATCAATCCACTGCAATCCTCCGCAAACTATTCATCAATCAACTGAAATCCTCTCCCAAACTATTCATCAATCCAGTACAATCCTCCGCAAACTATTCATCAATCCACTGAAATCCTCCCCCAAACTATACATCAATTCTCTGCAATCCTCTGCCAAAATATTCATCAATCCACTGCAATCCTCCCCCAAACTATTCATCAATCCACTGAAATCCTCCCCCAAACTATTCATCAATCCACTGCAATCCTCCCCCAAACTATTCATCAATCCACTGCAATCCTCCGCAAACTATTCATCAATCCACTGAAATCCTCCCCCAAACTATACATCAATTCTCTGCAATCCTCCGCCAAAATATTCATCAATCCACTGCAATCCTCCCCCAAACTATTCATCAATCCACTGAAATCCTCCCCCAAACTATTCATCAATCCACTGCAATCCTCCCCCAAACTATTCATCAACCCACTGCAATCCTCCCCCAACCAATTCATCAATCCACTGCAATCCTCCGCAAACTATTCATCACCCTTGCAATCCTACCCCAAACTATTCATCAATCCACTGCAATCCTCCGCAAACTATTCATCAATCAACTGAAATCCTCTCCCAAACGATTCATCAATCCACTACAATCCTCCGCAATCTATTCATCAATCCACTGAAATCCTCCCCCAAACTATACATCAATTCTCTGCAATCCTCCGCCAAAGTATTCATCAATCCACTGCAATCCTCCCCCAAACTATTCATCAATCCACTGAAATCCTCCCCCAAACTATTCATCAATGCACTGCAATCCTCCCCCAAACTATTCATCAACCCACTGCAAACCTCCCCCAACCTATTCATCAATCCACTGCAATCCTCCGCAAACTATTCATCACCCTTGCAATCCTACCCCAAACTATTCATCAATACACTGCAATCCTCCCCAAAACTATTCATCAATCCACTGAAATCCTGCCCCAAACTATTCATCAATCCACTGCAATACTCCGCAAACTATTCATCAATCGACTGAAATCCTCCCCCAAACTATACATCAATTCTCTGCAATCCTCCCCCAAACTATTCATGAATCCACGGAAATCCTCCCCCAAACTATTCATCAACCCAATGCAATCCTCCGCAAACTATTCATCAATCCACTGCAATCCTCCCCCAAAATATTCATCAATCGACTGAAATCCTCCCCGAAACTATTCATCAACCCAGTGCAATCCTCCACAAACTATTCATCAATCCACTGCAATCCTCACCAAACTATTCATCAATCCATTGCAATCCTCACCCAAACTATTCATCAATCCACTGCAATCCTCCCCAAAACTATTCATCAATCCACTGAAATCCTCCCCCAAACTATTCATCAATCCACTGAAATCCTCCCCCAAACTATTCATCAATCCACTGCAATCCTCCCCCAAACTATTCATCAACCCACTGCAATCCTCCCCCAAACTATTCATCAATCCACTGCAATCCTCCCCAAACTATTCATCACCCATTGCAAACCTCCACCAAACTATTCATCAATCCACCGCAATCCTCCGCAAACTATTCATCAATCCATTGCAATCCTCCCCCAAAGTATTCATCAATCCACTGCAATCCTCCCCAAACTATTCATCAATCCATGCAATCCTCCCCCAAATTATTCATCAATTCACTGCAATCCTCTGCAAACTATTCATCAATCCACTGCAATCCTCCGCAAACTATTCATCAATCCACTGCAATCCTCCTGCAAACTATTCATCAATCCACTGCAATCCCCCGCAAACTATTCGTCAATCTAAAGCAATCTTACTCAAACTATTCATCAATCCACTGCAATCCTCCGCAAACTATTCATCAATCTACTGCAATCCTCCCCAAACTATTCATCAATGCACTGCAATCCTCCCCCAAACTATTCATCAATCATTTGCAATCCTCCCCCAAACTATTCATCAATCCACTGCAATCCTCCGTAAACTTTCACCAATCCACTGCAAACCTCCCCCAAACTATTCATCAATCCACTGCAATCCATCCCAAACTATTCATCAATCCACTGCAATCCTCCCCCAAACTATTCATCAATCCATTGCAATCCTTCCCAAACTATTAATCAGTCTACTGCAATCCTCCGCGAACTATTCACCAATCCACTGCAATCCTCCCCCAAACTATTCATCAATCCACTGCAATCCTTCCTAAACTATTCATCAATCCAATGCAATCCTCCCCCAAACTATTCATCAATCCACTGCAATCCTTCCCAAACTATTCATCAATCTACTGCAATCCTCCCCCAAACTATTCATCAATCCAATGCTATCCTCCCCCAAACTATTCATCAATCCACTGCAATCCTCCCCCAAACTATTCATCAATCCACTGCAATCCTCCCCCAAACTATTCATCAATTCACTGCAATCCTCCACAAACTATTCATCAACCCACTGCAATCCTACCCCAAACTATTCATCAACCCACTGCAATCCTCCACCAAAATATTCATCAATCCACTGCAATCCTCCCCAAACTAAACATCAATCTACTGCAATCCTTCCCAAACTATTCATCAATCCACTGTAATCCTCCCCCAAACTATTCATCAATCCACTGCAATCCTCCCCAAACTATTCATCAATCCACAGGAATCCTCCCCCAAACTATTCATCAATCCACTGCAATCCTGCCCCAAACTATTCATCAATCCACTGCAATCCTGCCCCAAACTGTTCTTCAATTAACTGCCATCCTCCCTCAATCAATTCATCAATCCACTGCAATCCTTCCCCAAACTATTCATCAATCCACTGCAATCCTCCCCCAAACTATTCATCAATCCACTGAAATCCTCCCCCAAACTATTCATCAATCCACTGAAATCCTCCCCCAAACTATTCATCAATCCACTGCAATCCTCCCCCAAACTATTCATCAATCCACTGCAATCCTCCCCAAACTATTCATCACCCATTGCAAACCTCCACCAAACTATTCATCAATCGACCGCAATCCTCCGCAAACTATTCATCAATCCATTGCAATCCTCCCCCAAAGTATTCATCAATCCACTGCAATCCTCCCCCAAATTATTCATCAATTCACTGCAATCCTCTGCAAACTATTCATCAATCCACTGCAATCCTCCGCAAACTATTCATCAATCCACTGCAATCCTCCCCCAAACTATTCATCAATCCACTGCAATCCCCCGCAAACTATTCATCAATCTAAAGCAATCTTCCGCAAACTATTCATCAATCCACTGCAATCCTCCACAAACTATTCATCAATCTACTGCAATCCTCCCCAAACTATTCATCAATGCACTGCAATCCTCCCCCAAACTATTCATCAATCATTTGCAATCCATCCCAAACTATTCATCAATCCACTGCAATCCTCCCCCAAACTATTCATCAATCCACTGCAATCCTTCCCAAACTATTAATCAGTCTAGTGCAGTCCTCCACAAACTATTCATCAATCCACTGCAATCCTCCCCCAAACTATTCATCAATCCACTGCAAACCTTCCCAAACTATTCATCAATCCAATGCCATCCTCCCCCAAACTATTCATCAATCCACTGCAATCCTTCCCAAACTATTCATCAATCTACTGCAATCCTCCCCCAAACTATTCATCAATCCACTGCTATCCTCCCCCAAACTATTCATCAATCCACTGCAATCCTCCCCCAAACTATTCATCAATCCACTGCAATCCTCCCCCAAACTATTCATCAATCCACTGCAATCCTCCGCAAACTATTCATCAACCCACTGCAATCCTACCCCAAACTATTCATCAACCCACTGCAATCCTCCACCAAAATATTCATCAATCCACTGCAATCCTCCCCAAACTAAACATCAATCTACTGCAATCCTTCCCAAACTATTCATCAATCCACTGCAATCCTCCCCCAAACTATTCATCAATCCACTGCAATCCTCCCCAAACTATTCAACAATCCACAGAAATCCTCTCCCAAGCTATTCATCGATCCACTGCAATCCTGCCCCAAACTATTCATCAATCCACTGCAATCCTCCCCCAAATTGTTCTTCAATTAACTGCAATCCTCCCTCAATCAATTCATCAATACACTGCATTCCTTCCCCAAACTATTCATCAATCCACTGCAATCCTCCCCCAAACTATTCATCAATCCACTGAAATCCTCCCCCAAACTATTCATCAATCCACTGCAATACTTCCCCAAACTATTCATCAATCCACTGCAATCCTTCCCAAACTATTCATCAATCCACTGCAATCCTCCCTCAAACTATTCATCAATCCACAGAAATCCTTGCCACACTATTCATCAATCCACTGCAATCCTCTGCAAATTATTCATCATTTCACTGAAATCCTCCCCCAAACTATTCATCAATCGACTACAGTCCTCCCCCAAACTATTCATTAACCCACTGCAATCCTCCGCACACCATTCAACAATCCATTGCAATCCTCCCGAAAACTATTCATCAATCCTCTGCAATTCTCCGCAAACTATTCATCAATCCATTGCAATCCTCCCCCAAAGTATTCATCAATCCATTGCAATCCTCCTCAAACTATTCATCAACCCACTGAAATCCAACCCCAAACTATTCATCAATCCACTGCAATCCTCCCCAAACAATTCATCAATCCACTGCAATCCTCCACCAAACTATTCATCAATCCACTGCAATCCTCCGCCAAACTATTCATCAATCCACTGCAATCCCCCGCAAACTATTCATCAATCTACTGTAATCTTCCGGAAACTATTCATCAATCCACTGCAATCCTCACGCAAACTATTCATCAATCCACTGCAATCCTCACCCAAACTATTCATCAACAAACTGCAATCCTCCCCCAAACTATTCATCAATCCACTGAAATCCTCCCCCAAACTATTCATCAATCCACTGCAATCCTCCCCAAACTATTCATCAATCCACTGCAATCCTCCACCAAACTATTCAACGATCCATTGCAATCCTCCACCAAACAATTCATCAATCCACTGCAATCGTCCCCCAAACTATTCATCAATCCACTGCAATCCTTCCCAAACTATTCATCAATCCACTGCAATCCTCCCCCAAACTACTCAACAATCTGCTGCAGTCCTCCGCAAACTATTCATCAATCCACTGCAATCCTCCCCTAAACTATTCATCAATTCACTGCAATCCTCTCCCAAACTATTCATCAATCCACTGAAATCCTCCCCCAAACTATTCAGCAATCCACTGCAATCCTCCCCCAAACTATTCATCAATCCACTGCAATGCACCCCCAATCTATTCATCAATCCATTGCAATCCTCCCCCAAACTATTCACCAACCCAGTGCAATCCTCCGCAAACTATTCATCAATCCACTGCAATCCTCCACAAACTATTCATCAATCCATTGCAAACCTCCCCTAAAGTATTCATCAATCTATTGCAATCCTCCTCAAACTATTCATCAATCCACTGCAATCCTCCCCCAAACTATTCATCAATCCACTGCAATCCTCACCAAGCTACTCATCAATCCACGGAAATCCTCCCCCAAACTATTCATCAACCCAATGCAATCCTACGCAAACTATTCATCAATCCAGTGCAATCCTCCCCCAAACTATTCATCAATCGACTGAAATCCTCCCCAAAACTATTCATTTACCCAGTGCAATCCTCCACAAACTATTCATCAATCCACTGCAATCCTCACCAAGCTATTCATCAATCCATTACAATCCTCACCCAAACTATTCATCAATCCACTGCAATCCTGCACAAAACTATTCATCAATCCACTGAAATCCTCCCCCAAACTATTCATCAATCCACTGCAATCCTCCGCAAACTATTCATCAATCAACTGAAATCCTCTCCCAAACGATTCATCAATCCACTACAATCCTCCGCAATCTATTCATCAATCCACTGAAATCCTCCCCCAAACTATACATCAATTCTCTGCAATCCTCCGCCAAAGTATTCATCAATCCACTGCAATCCTCCCCCAAACTATTCATCAATCCACTGAAATCCTCCCCCAAACTATTCATCAATGCACTGCAATCCTCCCCCAAACTATTCATCAACCCACTGCAAACCTCCCCCAACCTATTCATCAATCCACTGCAATCCTCCGCAAACTATTCATCACCCTTGCAATCCTACCCCAAACTATTCATCAATACACTGCAATCCTCCCCAAAACTATTCATCAATCCACTGAAATCCTGCCCCAAACTATTCATCAATCCACTGCAATACTCCGCAAACTATTCATCAATCGACTGAAATCCTCCCCCAAACTATACATCAATTCTCTGCAATCCTCCCCCAAACTATTCATGAATCCACGGAAATCCTCCCCCAAACTATTCATCAACCCAATGCAATCCTCCGCAAACTATTCATCAATCCACTGCAATCCTCCCCCAAACTATTCATCAATCGACTGAAATCCTCCCCGAAACTATTCATCAACCCAGTGCAATCCTCCACAAACTATTCATCAATCCACTGCAATCCTCACCAAACTATTCATCAATCCATTGCAATCCTCACCCAAACTATTCATCAATCCACTGCAATCCTCCCCAAAACTATTCATCAATCCACTGAAATCCTCCCCCAAACTATTCATCAATCCACTGAAATCCTCCCCCAAACTATTCGTCAATCCACTGCAATCCTCCCCCAAACTATTCATCAACCCACTGCAATACTCCCCCAAACTATTCATCAATCCACTGCAATCCTCCCCAAACTATTCAACACCCATTGCAAACCTCCACCAAACTATTCATCAATCCACCGCAATCCTCCGCAAACTATTCATCAATCCATTGCAATCCTCCCCCAAAGTATTCATCAATCCACTGCAATCCTCCCCAAACTATTCATCAATCCATGCAATCCTCCCCCAAATTATTCATCAATTCACTGCAATCCTCTGCAAACTATTCATCAATCCACTGCAATCCTCCGCAAACTATTCATCAATCCACTGCAATCCTCCTGCAAACTATTCATCAATCCACTGCAATCCCCCGCAAACTATTCGTCAATCTAAAGCAATCTTACTCAAACTATTCATCAATCCACTGCAATCCTCCGCAAACTATTCATCAATCTACTGCAAACCTCCCCAAACTATTCATCAATGCACTGCAATCCTCCCCCAAACTATTCATCAATCATTTGCAATCCTCCCCCAAACTATTCATCAATCCACTGCAATCCTCCGTAAACTTTCACCAATCCACTGCAAACCTCCCCCAAACTATTCATCAATCCACTGCAATCCATCCCAAACTATTCATCAATCCACTGCAATCCTCCCCCAAACTATTCATCAATCCACTGCAATCCTTCCCAAACTATTAATCAGTCTACTGCAATCCTCCGCGAACTATTCACCAATCCACTGCAATCCTCCCCCAAACTATTCATCAATCCACTGCAATCCTTCCTAAACTATTCATCAATCCAATGCAATCCTCCCCCAAACTATTCATCAATCCACTGCAATCCTTCCCAAACTATTCATCAATCTACTGCAATCCTCCCCAAACTATTCATCAATCCAATGCTATCCTCCCCCAAACTATTCATCAATCCACTGCAATCCTCCCCCAAACTATTCATCAATCCACTGCAATCCTCCCCCAAACTATTCATCAATTCACTGCAATCCTCCACAAACTATTCCTCAACCCACTGCAATCCTACCCCAAACTATTCATCAATCCACTGCAATCCTCCACCAAAATATTCATCAATCCACTGCAATCCTCCCCAAACTAAACATCAATCTACTGCAATCCTTCCCAAACTATTCATCAATCCACTGTAATCCTCCCCCAAACTATTCATCAATCCACTGCAATCCTCCCCAAACTATTCATCAATCCACAGAAATCCTCCCCCAAACTATTCATCAATCCACTGCAATCCTCCCCCAAACTATTCATCAATCCACTGCAATCCTGCCCCAAACTATTCATCAATCCACTGCAATCCTGCCCCAAACTGTTCTTCAATTAACTGCAATCCTTCCCCAAACTATTCATCAATCCACTGCAATCCTCCCCCAAACTATTCATCAATCCACTGAAATCCTCCCCCAAACTATTCATCAATCCACTGCAATCCTTCCCCAAACTATTCATCAATCCACTGCAATCCTTCCCAAACTATTCATCAATCCACTGCAATCCTCCCTCAAACTATTCATCAATCCACAGAAATCCTTCCCAAACTATTCATCAATCCACTGCAATCCTCTGCAAATTATTCATCATTTCACTGAAATCCTCCCCCAAACTATTCATCAATCGACTACAATCCTCCCCCAAACTATTCATCAACCCACTGCAATCCTCCGCACACCATTCAACAATCCATTGCAATCCTCTCCAAACTATTCATCAATCCTCTGCAATTCTCCGCAAACTATTCATCAATCCATTGCAATCCTCCCCCAAAGTATTATTCAATCCATTGCAATCCTCCTCAAACTATTCATCAACCCACTGAAATCCAACCCCAAACTATTCATCAATCCACTGCAATCCTCCACCAAACTATTCATCAATCCACTGCAATCCTCCGCCAAACTATTCATCAATCCACTGCAATCCCCCGCAAACTATTCATCAATCTACTGCAATCTTCCGGAAACTATTCATCAATCCACTGCAATCCTCACGCAAACTATTCATCAATCCGCTGCAATCCTCACCCAAACTATTCATCAACAAACTGCAATCCTCCCCCAAACTATTCATCAACCCACTGAAATACTCCTCCAAACTATTCATCAACCCACTGCAATCCTCCCCCAAACTATTCATCAATCCACTGAAATCCTCCCCGAAACTATTCATCAACCCAGTGCAATCCTCCACAAACTATTCATCAATCCACTGCAATCCTCACCAAGCTATTCATCAATCCATTACAATCCTCACCCAAACTATTCATCAATCCACTGCAATCCTGCACAAAACTATTCATCAATCCACTGAAATCCTCCCCCAAACTATTCATCAATCCACTGCAATCCTCCGCAAACTATTCATCAATCAACTGAAATCCTCTCCCAAACTATTCATCAATCCAGTACAATCCTCCGCAAACTATTCATCAATCCACTGAAATCCTCCCCCAAACTATACATCAATTCTCTGCAATCCTCCGCCAAAATATTCATCAATCCACTGCAATCCTCCCCCAAACTATTC
The DNA here is from genome assembly GCA_026770705.1 of Isurus oxyrinchus. Lineage (NCBI taxonomy): Eukaryota > Metazoa > Chordata > Chondrichthyes > Lamniformes > Lamnidae > Isurus > Isurus oxyrinchus. The sequence goes on along the minus strand of JANJGN010001411.1, from coordinate 119,575 downwards.
ATCAATCCACTGAAATCCTCCCCCAAACTATTCATCAATCCACTGCAATCCTCCCCCAAACTATTCATCAATCCACTGCAATCCTTCCCCAAACTATTCATCAATCCACTGCAATCCTCCCCCAAACTATTCATCAATCCACTGCAATCCTCCGCAAACTATTCATCAATCCACTGAAATCCTCCCCCAAACTATACATCAATTCTCTGCAATCCTCCGCCAAAATATTCATCAATCCACTGCAATCCTCCCCCAAACTATTCATCAATCCACTGAAATCCTCCCCCAAACTATTCATCAATCCACTGCAATCCTCCCACAAACTATTCATCAACCCACTGCAATCCTCCCCCAAACTATTCATCAATCCACTGCAATGCACCCCCAATCTATTCATCAATCCATTGCAATCCTCCCCCAAACTATTCACCAACCCAGTGCAATCCTCCGCAAACTATTCATCAATCCACTGCAATCCTCCACAAACTATTCATCAATCCATTGCAAACCTCCCCTAAAGTATTCATCAATCTATTGCAATCCTCCTCAAACTATTCATCAATCCACTGCAATCCTCCCCCAAACTATTCATCAATCCACTGCAATCCTCACCAAGCTACTCATCAATCCACGGAAATCCTCCCCCAAACTATTCATCAACCCAATGCAATCCTATGCAAACTATTCATCAATCCAGTGCAATCCTCCCCCAAACTATTCATCAATCGACTGAAATCCTCCCCAAAACTATTCATTTACCCAGTGCAATCCTCCACAAACTATTCATCAATCCACTGCAATCCTCACCAAGCTATTCATCAATCCATTACAATCCTCACCCAAACTATTCATCAATCCACTGCAATCCTGCACAAAACTATTCATCAATCCACTGAAATCCTCCCCCAAACTATTCATCAATCCACTGCAATCCTCCGCAAACTATTCATCAATCAACTGAAATCCTCTCCCAAACGATTCATCAATCCACTACAATCCTCCGCAATCTATTCATCAATCCACTGAAATCCTCCCCCAAACTGTACATCAATTCTCTGCAATCCTCCGCCAAAGTATTCATCAATCCACTGCAATCCTCCCCCAAACTATTCATCAATCCACTGAAATCCTCCCCCAAACTATTCATCAATGCACTGCAATCCTCCCCCAAACTATTCATCAACCCACTGCAAACCTCCCCCAACCTATTCATCAATCCACTGCAATCCTCCGCAAACTATTCATCACCCTTGCAATCCTACCCCAAACTATTCATCAATACACTGCAATCCTCCCCAAAACTATTCATCAATCCACTGAAATCCTGCCCCAAACTATTCATCAATCCACTGCAATACTCCGCAAACTATTCATCAATCGACTGAAATCCTCCCCCAAACTATACATCAATTCTCTGCAATCCTCCCCCAAACTATTCATGAATCCACGGAAATCCTCCCCCAAACTATTCATCAACCCAATGCAATCCTCCGCAAACTATTCATCAATCCACTGCAATCCTCCCCCAAACTATTCATCAATCGACTGAAATCCTCCCCGAAACTATTCATCAACCCAGTGCAATCCTCCACAAACTATTCATCAATCCACTGCAATCCTCACCAAACTATTCATCAATCCATTGCAATCCTCACCCAAACTATTCATCAATCCACTGCAATCCTCCCCAAAACTATTCATCAATCCACTGAAATCCTCCCCCAAACTATTCATCAATCCACTGAAATCCTCCCCCAAACTATTCATCAATCCACTGCAATCCTCCCCCAAACTATTCATCAACCCACTGCAATCCTCCCCCAAACTATTCATCAATCCACTGCAATCCTCCCCAAACTATTCAACACCCATTGCAAACCTCCACCAAACTATTCATCAATCCACCGCAATCCTCCGCAAACTATTCATCAATCCATTGCAATCCTCCCCCAAAGTATTCATCAATCCACTGCAATCCTCCCCAAACTATTCATCAATCCATGCAATCCTCCCCCAAATTATTCATCAATTCACTGCAATCCTCTGCAAACTATTCATCAATCCACTGCAATCCTCCGCAAACTATTCATCAATCCACTGCAATCCTCCTGCAAACTATTCATCAATCCACTGCAATCCCCCGCAAACTATTCGTCAATCTAAAGCAATCTTACTCAAACTATTCATCAATCCACTGCAATCCTCCGCAAACTATTCATCAATCTACTGCAATCCTCCCCAAACTATTCATCAATGCACTGCAATCCTCCCCCAAACTATTCATCAATCATTTGCAATCCTCCCCCAAACTATTCATCAATCCACTGCAATCCTCCGTAAACTTTCACCAATCCACTGCAAACCTCCCCCAAACTATTCATCAATCCACTGCAATCCATCCCAAACTATTCATCAATCCACTGCAATCCTCCCCCAAACTATTCATCAATCCACTGCAATCCTTCCCAAACTATTAATCAGTCTACTGCAATCCTCCGCGAACTATTCACCAATCCACTGCAATCCTCCCCCAAACTATTCATCAATCCACTGCAATCCTTCCTAAACTATTCATCAATCCAATGCAATCCTCCCCCAAACTATTCATCAATCCACTGCAATCCTTCCCAAACTATTCATCAATCTACTGCAATCCTCCCCAAACTATTCATCAATCCAATGCTATCCTCCCCCAAACTATTCATCAATCCACTGCAATCCTCCCCCAAACTATTCATCAATCCACTGCAATCCTCCCCCAAACTATTCATCAATTCACTGCAATCCTCCACAAACTATTCCTCAACCCACTGCAATCCTACCCCAAACTATTCATCAATCCACTGCAATCCTCCACCAAAATATTCATCAATCCACTGCAATCCTCCCCAAACTAAACATCAATCTACTGCAATCCTTCCCAAACTATTCATCAATCCACTGTAATCCTCCCCCAAACTATTCATCAATCCACTGCAATCCTCCCCAAACTATTCATCAATCCACAGAAATCCTCCCCCAAACTATTCATCAATCCACTGCAATCCTCCCCCAAACTATTCATCAATCCACTGCAATCCTGCCCCAAACTATTCATCAATCCACTGCAATCCTGCCCCAAACTGTTCTTCAATTAACTGCAATCCTTCCCCAAACTATTCATCAATCCACTGCAATCCTCCCCCAAACTATTCATCAATCCACTGAAATCCTCCCCCAAACTATTCATCAATCCACTGCAATCCTTCCCCAAACTATTCATCAATCCACTGCAATCCTTCCCAAACTATTCATCAATCCACTGCAATCCTCCCTCAAACTATTCATCAATCCACAGAAATCCTTCCCAAACTATTCATCAATCCACTGCAATCCTCTGCAAATTATTCATCATTTCACTGAAATCCTCCCCCAAACTATTCATCAATCGACTACAATCCTCCCCCAAACTATTCATCAACCCACTGCAATCCTCCGCACACCATTCAACAATCCATTGCAATCCTCTCCAAACTATTCATCAATCCTCTGCAATTCTCCGCAAACTATTCATCAATCCATTGCAATCCTCCCCCAATGTATTATTCAATCCATTGCAATCCTCCTCAAACTATTCATCAACCCACTGAAATCCAACCCCAAACTATTCATCAATCCACTGCAATCCTCCACCAAACTATTCATCAATCCACTGCAATCCTCCGCCAAACTATTCATCAATCCACTGCAATCCCACGCAAACTATTCATCAATCTACTGCAATCTTCCGGAAACAATTCATCAATCCACTGCAATCCTCACGCAAACTATTCATCAATCCGCTGCAATCCTCACCCAAACTATTCATCAACAAACTGCAATCCTCCCCCAAACTATTCATCAACCCACTGAAATACTCCTCCAAACTATTCATCAACCCACTGCAATCCTCCCCCAAACTATTCATCAATCCACTGAAATCCTCCCCGAAACTATTCATCAACCCAGTGCAATCCTCCACAAACTATTCATCAATCCACTGCAATCCTCACCAAGCTATTCATCAATCCATTACAATCCTCACCCAAACTATTCATCAATCCACTGCAATCCTGCACAAAACTATTCATCAATCCACTGAAATCCTCCCCCAAACTATTCATCAATCCACTGCAATCCTCCGCAAACTATTCATCAATCAACTGAAATCCTCTCCCAAACTATTCATCAATCCAGTACAATCCTCCGCAAACTATTCATCAATCCACTGAAATCCTCCCCCAAACTATACATCAATTCTCTGCAATCCTCCGCCAAAATATTCATCAATCCACTGCAATCCTCCCCCAAACTATTCATCAATCCACTGAAATCCTCCCCCAAACTATTCATCAATCCACTGCAATCCTCCCCCAAACTATTCATCAATCCACTGCAATCCTTCCCCAAACTATTCATCAATCCACTGCAATCCTCCCCCAAACTATTCATCAATCCACTGCAATCCTCCGCAAACTATTCATCAATCCACTGAAATCCTCCCCCAAACTATACATCAATTCTCTGCAATCCTCCGCCAAAATATTCATCAATCCACTGCAATCCTCCCCCAAACTATTCATCAATCCACTGAAATCCTCCCCCAAACTATTCATCAATCCACTGCAATCCTCCCCCAAACTATTCATCAACCCACTGCAATCCTCCCCCAACCTATTCATCAATCCACTGCAATCCTCCGCAAACTATTCATCACCCTTGCAATCCTACCCCAAACTATTCATCAATCCACTGCAATCCTCCGCAAACTATTCATCAATCAACTGAAATCCTCTCCCAAACGATTCATCAATGCACTACAATCCTCCGCAATCTATTCATCAATCCACTGAAATCCTCCCCCAAACTATACATCAATTCTCTGCAATCCTCCGCCAAAGTATTCATCAATCCACTGCAATCCTCCCCCAAACTATTCATCAATCCACTGAAATCCTCCCCCAAACTATTCATCAATGCACTGCAATCCTCCCCCAAACTATTCATCAACCCACTGCAAACCTCCCCCAACCTATTCATCAATCCACTGCAATCCTCCGCAAACTATTCATCACCCTTGCAATCCTACCCCAAACTATTCATCAATACACTGCAATCCTCCCCAAAACTATTCATCAATCCACTGAAATCCTGCCCCAAACTATTCATCAATCCACTGCAATACTCCGCAAACTATTCATCAATCGACTGAAATCCTCCCCCAAACTATACATCAATTCTCTGCAATCCTCCCCCAAACTATTCATGAATCCACGGAAATCCTCCCCCAAACTATTCATCAACCCAATGCAATCCTCCGCAAACTATTCATCAATCCACTGCAATCCTCCCCCAAACTATTCATCAATCGACTGAAATCCTCCCCGAAACTATTCATCAACCCAGTGCAATCCTCCACAAACTATTCATCAATCCACTGCAATCCTCACCAAACTATTCATCAATCCATTGCAATCCTCACCCAAACTATTCATCAATCCACTGCAATCCTCCCCAAAACTATTCATCAATCCATTGAAATCCTCCCCCAAACTATTCATCAATCCACTGCAATCCTCCCCCAAACTATTCATCAACCCACTGCAATCCTCCCCCAAACTATTCATCAATCCACTGCAATCCTCCCCAAACTATTCAACACCCATTGCAAACCTCCACCAAACTATTCATCAATCCACCGCAATCCTCCGCAAACTATTCATCAATCCATTGCAATCCTCCCCCAAAGTATTCATCAATCCACTGCAATCCTCCCCAAACTATTCATCAATCCATGCAATCCTCCCCCAAATTATTCATCAATTCACTGCAATCCTCTGCAAACTATTCATCAATCCACTGCAATCCTCCGCAAACTATTCATCAATCCACTGCAATCCTCCTGCAAACTATTCATCAATCCACTGCAATCCCCCGCAAACTATTCGTCAATCTAAAGCAATCTTACTCAAACTATTCATCAATCCACTGCAATCCTCCGCAAACTATTCATCAATCTACTGCAATCCTCCCCAAACTATTCATCAATGCACTGCAATCCTCCCCCAAACTATTCATCAATCATTTGCAATCCTCCCCCAAACTATTCATCAATCCACTGCAATCCTCCGTAAACTTTCACCAATCCACTGCAAACCTCCCCCAAACTATTCATCAATCCACTGCAATCCATCCCAAACTATTCATCAATCCACTGCAATCCTCCCCCAAACTATTCATCAATCCACTGCAATCCTTCCCAAACTATTAATCAGTCTACTGCAATCCTCCGCGAACTATTCACCAATCCACTGCAATCCTCCCCCAAACTATTCATCAATCCACTGCAATCCTTCCTAAACTATTCATCAATCCAATGCAATCCTCCCCCAAACTATTCATCAATCCACTGCAATCCTTCCCAAACTATTCATCAATCTACTGCAATCCTCCCCAAACTATTCATCAATCCAATGCTATCCTCCCCCAAACTATTCATCATTCCACTGCAATCCTCCCCCAAACTATTCATCAATCCACTGCAATCCTCCCCCAAACTATTCATCAATTCACTGCAATCCTCCACAAACTATTCCTCAACCCACTGCAATCCTACCCCAAACTATTCATCAATCCACTGCAATCCTCCACCAAAATATTCATCAATCCACTGCAATCCTCCCCAAACTAAACATCAATCTACTGCAATCCTTCCCAAACTATTCATCAATCCACTGTAATCCTCCCCCAAACTATTCATCAATCCACTGCAATCCTCCCCAAACTATTCATCAATCCACAGAAATCCTCCCCCAAACTATTCATCAATCCACTGCAATCCTCCCCCAAACTATTCATCAATCCACTGCAATCCTGCCCCAAACTGTTCTTCAATTAACTGCCATCCTCCCTCAATCAATTCATCAATCCACTGCAATCCTGCCCCAAACTATTCATCAATCCACTGCAATCCTCCCCCAAACTATTCATCAATCCACTGAAATCCTCCCCCAAACTATTCATCAATCCACTGCAATCCTTCCCCAAACTATTCATCAATCCACTGCAATCCTTCCCAAACTATTCATCAATCCACTGCAATCCTCCCTCAAACTATTCATCAATCCACAGAAATCCTTCCCAAACTATTCATCAATCCACTGCAATCCTCTGCAAATTATTCATCATTTCACTGAAATCCTCCCCCAAACTATTCATCAATCGACTACAATCCTCCCCCAAACTATTCATCAACCCACTGCAATCCTCCGCACACCATTCAACAATCCATTGCAATCCTCTCCAAACTATTCATCAATCCTCTGCAATTCTCCGCAAACTATTCATCAATCCATTGCAATCCTCCCCCAAAGTATTATTCAATCCATTGCAATCCTCCTCAAACTATTCATCAACCCACTGAAATCCAACCCCAAACTATTCATCAATCCACTGCAATCCTCCACCAAACTATTCATCAATCCACTGCAATCCTCCGCCAAACTATTCATCAATCCACTGCAATCCCCCGCAAACTATTCATCAATCTACTGCAATCTTCCGGAAACTATTCATCAATCCACTGCAATCCTCACGCAAACTATTCATCAATCCGCTGCAATCCTCACCCAAACTATTCATCAACAAACTGCAATCCTCCCCCAAACTATTCATCAACCCACTGAAATACTCCTCCAAACTATTCATCAACCCACTGCAATCCTCCCCCAAACTATTCATCAATCCACTGAAATCCTCCCCGAAACTATTCATCAACCCAGTGCAATCCTCCACAAACTATTCATCAATCCACTGCAATCCTCACCAAGCTATTCATCAATCCATTACAATCCTCACCCAAACTATTCATCAATCCACTGCAATCCTGCACAAAACTATTCATCAATCCACTGAAATCCTCCCCCAAACTATTCATCAATCCACTGCAATCCTCCGCAAACTATTCATCAATCAACTGAAATCCTCTCCCAAACTATTCATCAATCCAGTACAATCCTCCGCAAACTATTCCTCAATCCACTGAAATCCTCCCCCAAACTATACATCAATTCTCTGCAATCCTCCGCCAAAATATTCATCAATCCACTGCAATCCTCCCCCAAACTATTCATCAATCCACTGAAATCCTCCCCCAAACTATTCATCAATCCACTGCAATCCTCCCCCAAACTATTCATCAATCCACTGCAATCCTTCCCCAAACTATTCATCAATCCACTGCAATCCTCCCCCAAACTATTCATCAATCCACTGCAATCCTCCGCAAACTATTCATCAATCCACTGAAATCCTCCCCCAAACTATACATCAATTCTCTGCAATCCTCCGCCAAAATATTCATCAATCCACTGCAATCCTCCCCCAAACTATTCATCAATCCACTGAAATCCTCCCCCAAACTATTCATCAATCCACTGCAATCCTCCCCCAAACTATTCATCAACCCACTGCAATCCTCCCCCAACCTATTCATCAATCCACTGCAATCCTCCGCAAACTATTCATCACCCTTGCAATCCTACCCCAAACTATTCATCAATCCACTGCAATCCTCCGCAAACTATTCATCAATCAACTGAAATCCTCTCCCAAACGATTCATCAATCCACTACAATCCTCCGCAATCTATTCATCAATCCACTGAAATCCTCCCCCAAACTATACATCAATTCTCTGCAATCCTCCGCCAAAGTATTCATCAATCCACTGCAATCCTCCCCCAAACTATTCATCAATCCACTGAAATCCTCCCCCAAACTATTCATCAATGCACTGCAATCCTCCCCCAAACTATTCATCAACCCACTGCAAACCTCCCCCAACCTATTCATCAATCCACTGCAATCCTCCGCAAACTATTCATCACCCTTGCAATCCTACCCCAAACTATTCATCAATACACTGCAATCCTCCCCAAAACTATTCATCAATCCACTGAAATCCTGCCCCAAACTATTCATCAATCCACTGCAATACTCCGCAAACTATTCATCAATCGACTGAAATCCTCCCCCAAACTATACATCAATTCTCTGCAATCCTCCCCCAAACTATTCATGAATCCACGGAAATCCTCCCCCAAACTATTCATCAACCCAATGCAATCCTCCGCAAACTATTCATCAATCAACTGCAATCCTCCCCCAAAATATTCATCAATCGACTGAAATCCTCCCCGAAACTATTCATCAACCCAGTGCAATCCTCCACAAACTATTCATCAATCCACTGCAATCCTCACAAACTATTCATCAATCCATTGCAATACTCACCCAAACTATTCATCAATCCACTGCAATCCTCCCCAAAACTATTCATCAATCCACTGAAATCCTCCCCCAAACTATTCATCAATCCACTGAAATCCTCCCCCAAACTATTCATCAATCCACTGCAATCCTCCCCCAAACTATTCATCAACCCACTGCAATCCTCCCCCAAACTATTCATCAATCCACTGAAATCCTCCCCCAAACTATTCATCAATCCACTGCAATCCTTCCCCAAACTATTCATCAACCCACTGCAATCCTCCCCCAAACTATTCATCAATCCACTGCAATCCTCCCCAAACTATTCATCACCCATTGCAAACCTCCACCAAACTATTCATCAATCCACCGCAATCCTCCGCAAACTATTCATCAATCCATTGCAATCCTCCCCCAAAGTATTCATCAATCCACTGCAATCCTCCCCAAACTATTCATCAATCCATGCAATCCTCCCCCAAATTATTCATCAATTCACTGCAATCCTCTGCAAACTATTCATCAATCCACTGCAATCCTCCGCAAACTATTCATCAATCCACTGCAATCCTCCTGCAAACTATTCATCAATCCACTGCAATCCCCCGCAAACTATTCGTCAATCTAAAGCAATCTTACTCAAACTATTCATCAATCCACTGCAATCCTCCGCAAACTATTCATCAATCTACTGCAATCCTCCCCAAACTATTCATCAATGCACTGCAATCCTCCCCCAAACTATTCATCAATCATTTGCAATCCTCCCCCAAACTATTCATCAATCCACTGCAATCCTCCGTAAACTTTCACCAATCCACTGCAAACCTCCCCCAAACTATTCATCAATCCACTGCAATCCATCCCAAACTATTCATCAATCCACTGCAATCCTCCCCCAAACTATTCATCAATCCACTGCAATCCTTCCCAAACTATTAATCAGTCTACTGCAATCCTCCGCGAACTATTCACCAATCCACTGCAATCCTCCCCCAAACTATTCATCAATCCACTGCAATCCTTCCTAAACTATTCATCAATCCAATGCAATCCTCCCCCAAACTATTCATCAATCCACTGCAATCCTTCCCAAACTATTCATCAATCTACTGCAATCCTCCCCCAAACTATTCATCAATCCAATGCTATCCTCCCCCAAACTATTCATCAATCCACTGCAATCCTCCCCCAAACTATTCATCAATCCACTGCAATCCTCCCCCAAACTATTCATCAATTCACTGCAATCCTCCACAAACTATTCATCAACCCACTGCAATCCTCCCCCAAACTATTCATCAACCCACTGCAATCCTCCACCAAAATATTCATCATTCCACTGCAATCCTCCCCAAACTAAACATCAATCTACTGCAATCCTTCCCAAACTATTCATCAATCCACTGTAATCCTCCCCCAAACTATTCATCAATCCACTGCAATCCTCCCCAAACTATTCATCAATCCACAGAATTCCTCCCCCAAACTATTCATCAATCCACTGCAATCCTGCCCCAAACTATTCATCAATCCACTGCAATCCTGCCCCAAACTGTTCTTCAATTAACTGCCATCCTCCCTCAATCAATTCATCAATCCACTGCAATCCTCCCCCAAACTATTCATCAATCCACTGAAATCCTCCCCCAAACTATTCATCAATCCACTGCAATCCTTCCCCAAACTATTCATCAATCCACTGCAATCCTTCCCAAACTATCCATCAATCCACTGCAATCCTCCCTCAAACTATTCATCAATCCACAGAAATCCTTCCCAAACTATTCATCAATCCACTGCAATCCTCTGCAAATTATTCATCATTTCACTGAAATCCTCCCCCAAACTATTCATCAATCGACTACAATCCTCCCCCAAACTATTCATCAACCCACTGCAATCCTCCGCACACCATTCAACAATCCATTGCAATCCTCTCCAAACTATTCATCAATCCTCTGCAATTCTCCGCAAACTATTCATCAATCCATTGCAATCCTCCCCCAAAGTATTATTCAATCCATTGCAATCCTCCTCAAACTATTCATCAACCCACTGAAATCCAACCCCAAACTATTCATCAATCCACTGCAATCCTCCACCAAACTATTCAACAATCCACTGCAATCCTCCGCCAAACTATTCATCAATCCACTGCAATCCCCCGCAAACTATTCATCAATCTACTGCAATCTTCCGGAAACTATTCATCAATCCACTGCAATCCTCACGCAAACTATTCATCAATCCACTGCAATCCTCACCCAAACTATTCATCAACAAACTGCAATCCTCCCCCAAACTATTCATCAACCCACTGAAATACTCCTCCAAACTATTCATCAACCCACTGCAATCCTCCCCCTAACTATTCATCAATCCACTGAAATCCTCCCCGAAACTATTCATCAACCCAGTGCAATCCTCCACAAACTATTCATCAATCCACTGCAATCCTCACCAAGCTATTCATCAATCCATTACAATCCTCACCCAAACTATTCATCAATCCACTGCAATCCTGCACAAAACTATTCATCAATCCACTGAAATCCTCCCCCAAACTATTCATCAATCCACTGAAATCCTCCCCCAAACTATTCATCAATCCACTGCAATCCTCCCCCAAACTATTCATCAACCCACTGCAATCCTCCCCCAAACTATTCATCAATCCACTGCAATCCTCCCCAAACTATTCAACACCCATTGCAAACCTCCACCAAACTATTCATCAATCCACCGCAATCCTCCGCAAACTATTCATCAATCCATTGCAATCCTCCCCCAACGTATTCATCAATCCACTGCAATCCTCCCCAAACTATTCATCAATCCATGCAATCCTCCCCCAAATTATTCATCAATTCACTGCAATCCTCTGCAAACTATTCATCAATCCACTGCAATCCTCCGCAAACTATTCATCAATCCACTGCAATCCTCCTGCAAACTATTCATCAATCCACTGCAATCCCCCGCAAACTATTCGTCAATCTAAAGCAATCTTACTCAAACTATTCATCAATCCACTGCAATCCTCCGCAAACTATTCATCAATCTACTGCAATCCTCCCCAAACTATTCATCAATGCACTGCAATCCTCCCCCAAACTATTCATCAATCATTTGCAATCCTCCCCCAAACTATTCATCAATCCACTGCAATCCTCCGTAAACTTTCACCAATCCACTGCAAACCTCCCCCAAACTATTCATCAATCCACTGCAATCCATCCCAAACTATTCATCAATCCACTGCAATCCTCCCCCAAACTATTCATCAATCCACTGCAATCCTTCCCAAACTATTAATCAGTCTACTGCAATCCTCCGCGAACTATTCACCAATCCACTGCAATCCTCCCCCAAACTATTCATCAATCCACTGCAATCCTTCCTAAACTATTCATCAATCCAATGCAATCCTCCCCCAAACTATTCATCAATCCACTGCAATCCTTCCCAAACTATTCATCAATCTACTGCAATCCTCCCCAAACTATTCATCAATCCAATGCTATCCTCCCCCAAACTATTCATCAATCCACTGCAATCCTCCCCCAAACTATTCATCAATCCACTGCAATCCTCCCCCAAACTATTCATCAATTCACTGCAATCCTCCACAAACTATTCCTCAACCCACTGCAATCCTACCCCAAACTATTCATCAATCCACTGCAATCCTCCACCAAAATATTCATCAATCCACTGCAATCCTCCCCAAACTAAACATCAATCTACTGCAATCCTTCCCAAACTATTCATCAATCCACTGTAATCCTCCCCCAAACTATTCATCAATCCACTGCAATCCTCCCCAAACTATTCATCAATCCACAGAAATCCTCCCCCAAACTATTCATCAATCCACTGCAATCCTCCCCCAAACTATTCATCAATCCACTGCAATCCTGCCCCAAACTATTCATCAATCCACTGCAATCCTGCCCCAAACTGTTCTTCAATTAACTGCAATCCTTCCCCAAACTATTCATCAATCCACTGCAATCCTCCCCCAAACTATTCATCAATCCACTGAAATCCTCCCCCAAACTATTCATCAATCCACTGCAATCCTTCCCCAAACTATTCATCAATCCACTGCAATCCTTCCCAAACTATTCATCAATCCACTGCAATCCTCCCTCAAACTATTCATCAATCCACAGAAATCCTTCCCAAACTATTCATCAATCCACTGCAATCCTCTGCAAATTATTCATCATTTCACTGAAATCCTCCCCCAAACTATTCATCAATCGACTACAATCCTCCCCCAAACTATTCATCAACCCACTGCAATCCTCCGCACACCATTCAACAATCCATTGCAATCCTCTCCAAACTATTCATCAATCCTCTGCAATTCTCCGCAAACTATTCATCAATCCATTGCAATCCTCCCCCAAAGTATTATTCAATCCATTGCAATCCTCCTCAAACTATTCATCAACCCACTGAAATCCAACCCCAAACTATTCATCAATCCACTGCAATCCTCCACCAAACTATTCATCAATCCACTGCAATCCTCCGCCAAACTATTCATCAATCCACTGCAATCCCCCGCAAACTATTCATCAATCTACTGCAATCTTCCGGAAACTATTCATCAATCCACTGCAATCCTCACGCAAACTATTCATCAATCCGCTGCAATCCTCACCCAAACTATTCATCAACAAACTGCAATCCTCCCCCAAACTATTCATCAACCCACTGAAATACTCCTCCAAACTATTCATCAACCCACTGCAATCCTCCCCCAAACTATTCATCAATCCACTGAAATCCTCCCCGAAACTATTCATCAACCCAGTGCAATCCTCCACAAACTATTCATCAATCCACTGCAATCCTCACCAAGCTATTCATCAATCCATTACAATCCTCACCCAAACTATTCATCAATCCACTGCAATCCTGCACAAAACTATTCATCAATCCACTGAAATCCTCCCCCAAACTATTCATCAATCCACTGCAATCCTCCGCAAACTATTCATCAATCAACTGAAATCCTCTCCCAAACTATTCATCAATCCAGTACAATCCTCCGCAAACTATTCATCAATCCACTGAAATCCTCCCCCAAACTATACATCAATTCTCTGCAATCCTCCGCCAAAATATTCATCAATCCACTGCAATCCTCCCCCAAACTATTCATCAATCCACTGAAATCCTCCCCCAAACTATTCATCAATCCACTGCAATCCTCCCCCAAACTATTCATCAATCCACTGCAATCCTTCCCCAAACTATTCATCAATCCACTGCAATCCTCCCCCAAACTATTCATCAATCCACTGCAATCCTCCGCAAACTATTCATCAATCCACTGAAATCCTCCCCCAAACTATACATCAATTCTCTGCAATCCTCCGCCAAAATATTCATCAATCCACTGCAATCCTCCCCCAAACTATTCATCAATCCACTGAAATCCTCCCCCAAACTATTCATCAATCCACTGCAATCCTCCCCCAAACTATTCATCAACCCACTGCAATCCTCCCCCAACCTATTCATCAATCCACTGCAATCCTCCGCAAACTATTCATCACCCTTGCAATCCTACCCCAAACTATTCATCAATCCACTGCAATCCTCCGCAAACTATTCATCAATCAACTGAAATCCTCTCCCAAACGATTCATCAATGCACTACAATCCTCCGCAATCTATTCATCAATCCACTGAAATCCTCCCCCAAACTATACATCAATTCTCTGCAATCCTCCGCCAAAGTATTCATCAATCCACTGCAATCCTCCCCCAAACTATTCATCAATCCACTGAAATCCTCCCCCAAACTATTCATCAATGCACTGCAATCCTCCCCCAAACTATTCATCAACCCACTGCAAACCTCCCCCAACCTATTCATCAATCCACTGCAATCCTCCGCAAACTATTCATCACCCTTGCAATCCTACCCCAAACTATTCATCAATACACTGCAATCCTCCCCAAAACTATTCATCAATCCACTGAAATCCTGCCCCAAACTATTCATCAATCCACTGCAATACTCCGCAAACTATTCATCAATCGACTGAAATCATCCCCCAAACTATACATCAATTCTCTGCAATCCTCCCCCAAACTATTCATGAATCCACGGAAATCCTCCCCCAAACTATTCATCAACCCAATGCAATCCTCCGCAAACTATTCATCGATCCACTGCAATCCTCCCCCAAACTATTCATCAATCGACTGAAATCCTCCCCGAAACTATTCATCAACCCAGTGTAATCCTCCACAAACTATTCATCAATCCACTGCAATCCTCACCAAACTATTCATCAATCCATTGCAATCCTCCCCAAAACTATTCATCAATCCACTGAAATCCTCCCCCAAACTATTCATCAATCCATTGAAATCCTCCCCCAAACTATTCATCAATCCACTGCAATCCTCCCCCAAACTATTCATCAACCCACTGCAATCCTCCCCCAAACTATTCATCAATCCACTGCAATCCTCCCCAAACTATTCAACACCCATTGCAAACCTCCACCAAACTATTCATCAATCCACCGCAATCCTCCGCAAACTATTCATCAATCCATTGCAATCCTCCCCCAAAGTATTCATCAATCCACTGCAATCCTCCCCAAACTATTCATCAATCCATGCAATCCTCCCCCAAATTATTCATCAATTCACTGCAATCCTCTGCAAACTATTCATCAATCCACTGCAATCCTCCGCAAACTATTCATCAATCCACTGCAATCCTCCTGCAAACTATTCATCAATCCACTGCAATCCCCCGCAAACTATTCGTCAATCTAAAGCAATCTTACTCAAACTATTCATCAATCCACTGCAATCCTCCGCAAACTATTCATCAATCTACTGCAATCCTCCCCAAACTATTCATCAATGCACTGCAATCCTCCCCCAAACTATTCATCAATCATTTGCAATCCTCCCCCAAACTATTCATCAATCCACTGCAATCCTCCGTAAACTTTCACCAATCCACTGCAAACCTCCCCCAAACTATTCATCAATCCACTGCAATCCATCCCAAACTATTCATCAATCCACTGCAATCCTCCCCCAAACTATTCATCAATCCACTGCAATCCTTCCCAAACTATTAATCAGTCTACTGCAATCCTCCGCGAACTATTCACCAATCCACTGCAATCCTCCCCCAAACTATTCATCAATCCACTGCAATCCTTCCTAAACTATTCATCAATCCAATGCAATCCTCCCCCAAACTATTCATCAATCCACTGCAATCCTTCCCAAACTATTCATCAATCTACTGCAATCCTCCCCAAACTATTCATCAATCCAATGCTATCCTCCCCCAAACTATTCATCAATCCACTGCAATCCTCCCCCAAACTATTCATCAATCCACTGCAATCCTCCCCCAAACTATTCATCAATTCACTGCAATCCTCCACAAACTATTCCTCAACCCACTGCAATCCTACCCCAAACTATTCATCAATCCACTGCAATCCTCCACCAAAATATTCATCAATCCACTGCAATCCTCCCCAAACTAAACATCAATCTACTGCAATCCTTCCCAAACTATTCATCAATCCACTGTAATCCTCCCCCAAACTATTCATCAATCCACTGCAATCCTCCCCAAACTATTCATCAATCCACAGAAATCCTCCCCCAAACTATTCATCAATCCACTGCAATCCTCCCCCAAACTATTCATCAATCCACTGCAATCCTGCCCCAAACTATTCATCAATCCACTGCAATCCTGCCCCAAACTGTTCTTCAATTAACTGCAATCCTTCCCCAAACTATTCATCAATCCACTGCAATCCTCCCCCAAACTATTCATCAATCCACTGAAATCCTCCCCCAAACTATTCATCAATCCACTGCAATCCTTCCCCAAACTATTCATCAATCCACTGCAATCCTTCCCAAACTATTCATCAATCCACTGCAATCCTCCCTCAAACTATTCATCAATCCACAGAAATCCTTCCCAAACTATTCATCAATCCACTGCAATCCTCTGCAAATTATTCATCATTTCACTGAAATCCTCCCCCAAACTATTCATCAATCGACTACAATCCTCCCCCAAACTATTCATCAACCCACTGCAATCCTCCGCACACCATTCAACAATCCATTGCAATCCTCTCCAAACTATTCATCAATCCTCTGCAATTCTCCGCAAACTATTCATCAATCCATTGCAATCCTCCCCCAAAGTATTATTCAATCCATTGCAATCCTCCTCAAACTATTCATCAACCCACTGAAATCCAACCCCAAACTATTCATCAATCCACTGCAATCCTCCACCAAACTATTCATCAATCCACTGCAATCCTCCGCCAAACTATTCATCAATCCACTGCAATCCCCCGCAAACTATTCATCAATCTACTGCAATCTTCCGGAAACTATTCATCAATCCACTGCAATCCTCACGCAAACTATTCATCAATCCGCTGCAATCCTCACCCAAACTATTCATCAACAAACTGCAATCCTCCCCCAAACTATTCATCAACCCACTGAAATACTCCTCCAAACTATTCATCAACCCACTGCAATCCTCCCCCAAACTATTCATCAATCCACTGAAATCCTCCCCGAAACTATTCATCAACCCAGTGCAATCCTCCACAAACTATTCATCAATCCACTGCAATCCTCACCAAGCTATTCATCAATCCATTACAATCCTCACCCAAACTATTCATCAATCCACTGCAATCCTGCACAAAACTATTCATCAATCCACTGAAATCCTCCCCCAAACTATTCATCAATCCACTGCAATCCTCCGCAAACTATTCATCAATCAACTGAAATCCTCTCCCAAACTATTCATCAATCCAGTACAATCCTCCGCAAACTATTCATCAATCCACTGAAATCCTCCCCCAAACTATACATCAATTCTCTGCAATCCTCCGCCAAAATATTCATCAATCCACTGCAATCCTCCCCCAAACTATTCATCAATCCACTGAAATCCTCCCCCAAACTATTCATCAATCCACTGCAATCCTCCCCCAAACTATTCATCAATCCACTGCAATCCTTCCCCAAACTATTCATCAATCCACTGCAATCCTCCCCCAAACTATTCATCAATCCACTGCAATCCTCCGCAAACTATTCATCAATCCACTGAAATCCTCCCCCAAACTATACATCAATTCTCTGCAATCCTCCGCCAAAATATTCATCAATCCACTGCAATCCTCCCCCAAACTATTCATCAATCCACTGAAATCCTCCCCCAAACTATTCATCAATCCACTGCAATCCTCCCCCAAACTATTCATCAACCCACTGCAATCCTCCCCCAACCTATTCATCAATCCACTGCAATCCTCCGCAAACTATTCATCACCCTTGCAATCCTACCCCAAACTATTCATCAATCCACTGCAATCCTCCGCAAACTATTCATCAATCAACTGAAATCCTCTCCCAAACGATTCATCAATGCACTACAATCCTCCGCAATCTATTCATCAATCCACTGAAATCCTCCCCCAAACTATACATCAATTCTCTGCAATCCTCCGCCAAAGTATTCATCAATCCACTGCAATCCTCCCCCAAACTATTCATCAATCCACTGAAATCCTCCCCCAAACTATTCATCAATGCACTGCAATCCTCCCCCAAACTATTCATCAACCCACTGCAAACCTCCCCCAACCTATTCATCAATCCACTGCAATCCTCCGCAAACTATTCATCACCCTTGCAATCCTACCCCAAACTATTCATCAATACACTGCAATCCTCCCCAAAACTATTCATCAATCCACTGAAATCCTGCCCCAAACTATTCATCAATCCACTGCAATACTCCGCAAACTATTCATCAATCGACTGAAATCATCCCCCAAACTATACATCAATTCTCTGCAATCCTCCCCCAAACTATTCATGAATCCACGGAAATCCTCCCCCAAACTATTCATCAACCCAATGCAATCCTCCGCAAACTATTCATCGATCCACTGCAATCCTCCCCCAAACTATTCATCAATCGACTGAAATCCTCCCCGAAACTATTCATCAACCCAGTGTAATCCTCCACAAACTATTCATCAATCCACTGCAATCCTCACCAAACTATTCATCAATCCATTGCAATCCTCCCCAAAACTATTCATCAATCCACTGAAATCCTCCCCCAAACTATTCATCAATCCATTGAAATCCTCCCCCAAACTATTCATCAATCCACTGCAATCCTCCCCCAAACTATTCATCAACCCACTGCAATCCTCCCCCAAACTATTCATCAATCCACTGCAATCCTCCCCAAACTATTCAACACCCATTGCAAACCTCCACCAAACTATTCATCAATCCACCGCAATCCTCCGCAAACTATTCATCAATCCATTGCAATCCTCCCCCAAAGTATTCATCAATCCACTGCAATCCTCCCCAAACTATTCATCAATCCATGCAATCCTCCCCCAAATTATTCATCAATTCACTGCAATCCTCTGCAAACTATTCATCAATCCACTGCAATCCTCCGCAAACTATTCATCAATCCACTGCAATCCTCCTGCAAACTATTCATCAATCCACTGCAATCCCCCGCAAACTATTCGTCAATCTAAAGCAATCTTACTCAAACTATTCATCAATCCACTGCAATCCTCCGCAAACTATTCATCAATCTACTGCAATCCTCCCCAAACTATTCATCAATGCACTGCAATCCTCCCCCAAACTATTCATCAATCATTTGCAATCCTCCCCCAAACTATTCATCAATCCACTGCAATCCTCCGTAAACTTTCACCAATCCACTGCAAACCTCCCCCAAACTATTCATCAATCCACTGCAATCCATCCCAAACTATTCATCAATCCACTGCAATCCTCCCCCAAACTATTCATCAATCCACTGCAATCCTTCCCAAACTATTAATCAGTCTACTGCAATCCTCCGCGAACTATTCACCAATCCACTGCAATCCTCCCCCAAACTATTCATCAATCCACTGCAATCCTTCCTAAACTATTCATCAATCCAATGCAATCCTCCCCCAAACTATTCATCAATCCACTGCAATCCTTCCCAAACTATTCATCAATCTACTGCAATCCTCCCCAAACTATTCATCAATCCAATGCTATCCTCCCCCAAACTATTCATCAATCCACTGCAATCCTCCCCCAAACTATTCATCAATCCACTGCAATCCTCCCCCAAACTATTCATCAATTCACTGCAATCCTCCACAAACTATTCCTCAACCCACTGCAATCCTAACCCAAACTATTCATCAATCCACTGCAATCCTCCACCAAAATATTCATCAATCCACTGCAATCCTCCCCAAACTAAACATCAATCTACTGCAATCCTTCCCAAACTATTCATCAATCCACTGTAATCCTCCCCCAAACTATTCATCAATCCACTGCAATCCTCCCCAAACTATTCATCAATCCACAGAAATCCTCCCCCAAACTATTCATCAATCCACTGCAATCCTGCCCCAAACTATTCATCAATCCACTGCAATCCTGCCCCAAACTGTTCTTCAATTAACTGCCATCCTCCCTCAATCAATTCATCAATCCACTGCAATCCTTCCCCAAACTATTCATCAATCCACTGCAATCCTCCCCCAAACTATTCATCAATCCACTGAAATCCTCCCCCAAACTATTCATCAATCCACTGCAATCCTTCCCCAAACTATTCATCAATCCACTGCAATCCTTCCCAAACTATTCATCAATCCACTGCAATCCTCCCTCAAACTATTCATCAATCCACAGAAATCCTTCCCAAACTATTCATCAATCCACTGCAATCCTCTGCAAATTATTCATCATTTCACTGAAATCCTCCCCCAAACTATTCATCAATCGACTACAATCCTCCCCCAAACTATTCATCAACCCACTGCAATCCTCCGCACACCATTCAACAATCCATTGCAATCCTCTCCAAACTATTCATCAATCCTCTGCAATTCTCCGCAAACTATTCATCAATCCATTGCAATCCTCCCCCAAAGTATTATTCAATCCATTGCAATCCTCCTCAAACTATTCATCAACCCACTGAAATCCAACCCCAAACTATTCATCAATCCACTGCAATCCTCCACCAAACTATTCATCAATCCACTGCAATCCTCCGCCAAACTATTCATCAATCCACTGCAATCCCCCGCAAACTATTCATCAATCTACTGCAATCTTCCGGAAACTATTCATCAATCCACTGCAATCCTCACGCAAACTATTCATCAATCCGCTGCAATCCTCACCCAAACTATTCATCAACAAACTGCAATCCTCCCCCAAACTATTCATCAACCCACTGAAATACTCCTCCAAACTATTCATCAACCCACTGCAATCCTCCCCCAAACTATTCATCAACCCAGTGCAATCCTCCACAAACTATTCATCAATCCACTGCAATCCTCACCAAGCTATTCATCAATCCATTACAATCCTCACCCAAACTATTCATCAATCCACTGCAATCCTGCACAAAACTATTCATCAATCCACTGAAATCCTCCCCCAAACTATTCATCAATCCACTGCAATCCTCCGCAAACTATTCATCAATCAACTGAAATCCTCTCCCAAACTATTCATCAATCCAGTACAATCCTCCGCAAACTATTCATCAATCCACTGAAATCCTCCCCCAAACTATACATCAATTCTCTGCAATCCTCCGCCAAAATATTCATCAATCCACTGCAATCCTCCCCCAAACTATTCATCAATCCACTGAAATCCTCCCCCAAACTATTCATCAATCCACTGCAATCCTCCCCCAAACTATTCATCAATCCACTGCAATCCTTCCCCAAACTATTCATCAATCCACTGCAATCCTCCCCCAAACTATTCATAAATCCACTGCAATACTCCGCAAACTATTCATCAATCCACTGAAATCCTCCCCCAAACTATACATCAATTCTCTGCAATCCTCCGCCAAAATATTCATCAATCCACTGCAATCCTCCCCCAAACTATTCATCAATCCACTGAAATCCTCCCCCAAACTATTCATCAATCCACTGCAATCCTCCCCCAAACTATTCATCAACCCACTGCAATCCTCCCCCAACCTATTCATCAATCCACTGCAATCCTCCGCAAACTATTCATCACCCTTGCAATCCTACCCCAAACTATTCATCAATCCACTGCAATCCTCCGCAAACTATTCATCAATCAACTGAAATCCTCTCCCAAACGATTCATCAATCCACTACAATCCTCCGCAATCTATTCATCAATCCACTGAAATCCTCCCCCAAACTATACATCAATTCTCTGCAATCCTCCGCCAAAGTATTCATCAATCCACTGCAATCCTCCCCCAAACTATTCATCAATCCACTGAAATCCTCCCCCAAACTATTCATCAATGCACTGCAATCCTCCCCCAAACTATTCATCAACCCACTGCAAACCTCCCCCAACCTATTCATCAATCCACTGCAATCCTCCGCAAACTATTCATCACCCTTGCAATCCTACCCCAAACTATTCATCAATACACTGCAATCCTCCCCAAAACTATTCATCAATCCACTGAAATCCTGCCCCAAACTATTCATCAATCCACTGCAATACTCCGCAAACTATTCATCAATCGACTGAAATCCTCCCCCAAACTATACATCAATTCTCTGCAATCCTCCCCCAAACTATTCATGAATCCACGGAAATCCTCCCCCAAACTATTCATCAACCCAATGCAATCCTCCGCAAACTATTCATCAATCCACTGCAATCCTCCCCCAAAATATTCATCAATCGACTGAAATCCTCCCCGAAACTATTCATCAACCCAGTGCAATCCTCCACAAACTATTCATCAATCCACTGCAATCCTCACCAAACTATTCATCAATCCATTGCAATCCTCACCCAAACTATTCATCAATCCACTGCAATCCTCCCCAAAACTATTCATCAATCCACTGAAATCCTCCCCCAAACTATTCATCAATCCACTGAAATCCTCCCCCAAACTATTCATCAATCCACTGCAATCCTCCCCCAAACTATTCATCAACCCACTGCAATCCTCCCCCAAACTATTCATCAATCCACTGAAATCCTCCCCCAAACTATTCATCAATCCACTGCAATCCTCCCCCAAACTATTCATCAACCCACTGCAATCCTCCCCCAAACTATTCATCAATCCACTGCAATCCTCCCCAAACTATTCATCACCCATTGCAAACCTCCACCAAACTATTCATCAATCCACCGCAATCCTCCGCAAACTATTCATCAATCCATTGCAATCCTCCCCCAAAGTATTCATCAATCCACTGCAATCCTCCCCAAACTATTCATCAATCCATGCAATCCTCCCCCAAATTATTCATCAATTCACTGCTATCCTCTGCAAACTATTCATCAATCCACTGCAATCCTCCGCAAACTATTCATCAATCCACTGCAATCCTCCTGCAAACTATTCATCAATCCACTGCAATCCCCCGCAAACTATTCGTCAATCTAAAGCAATCTTACTCAAACTATTCATCAATCCACTGCAATCCTCCGCAAACTATTCATCAATCTACTGCAATCCTCCCCAAACTATTCATCAATGCACTGCAATCCTCCCCCAAACTATTCATCAATCATTTGCAATCCTCCCCCAAACTATTCATCAATCCACTGCAATCCTCCGTAAACTTTCACCAATCCACTGCAAACCTCCCCCAAACTATTCATCAATCCACTGCAATCCATCCCAAACTATTCATCAATCCACTGCAATCCTCCCCCAAACTATTCATCAATCCACTGCAATCCATCCCAATCTATTAATCAGTCTACTGCAATCCTCCGCGAACTATTCACCAATCCACTGCAATCCTCCCCCCAACTATTCATCAATCCACTGCAATCCTTCCTAAACTATTCATCAATCCAATGCAATCCTCCCCCAAACTATTCATCAATCCACTGCAATCCTTCCCAAACTATTCATCAATCTACTGCAATCCTCCCCCAAACTATTCATCAATCCAATGCTATCCTCCCCCAAACTATTCATCAATCCACTGCAATCCTCCCCCAAACTATTCATCAATCCACTGCAATCCTCCCCCAAACTATTCATCAATTCACTGCAATCCTCCACAAACTATTCATCAACCCACTGCAATCCTCCCCCAAACTATTCATCAACCCACTGCAATCCTCCACCAAAATATTCATCATTCCACTGCAATCCTCCCCAAACTAAACATCAATCTACTGCAATCCTTCCCAAACTATTCATCAATCCACTGTAATCCTCCCCCAAACTATTCATCAATCCACTGCAATCCTCCCCAAACTATTCATCAATCCACAGAATTCCTCCCCCAAACTATTCATCAATCCACTGCAATCCTGCCCCAAACTATTCATCAATCCACTGCAATCCTGCCCCAAACTGTTCGTCAATTAACTGCCATCCTCCCTCAATCAATTCATCAATCCACTGCAATCCTCCCCCAAACTATTCATCAATCCACTGAAATCCTCCCCCAAACTATTCATCAATCCACTGCAATCCTTCCCCAAACTATTCATCAATCCACTGCAATCCTTCCCAAACTATCCATCAATCCACTGCAATCCTCCCTCAAACTATTCATCAATCCACAGAAATCCTTCCCAAACTATTCATCAATCCACTGCAATCCTCTGCAAATTATTCATCATTTCACTGAAATCCTCCCCCAAACTATTCATCAATCGACTACAATCCTCCCCCAAACTATTCATCAACCCACTGCAATCCTCCGCACACCATTCAACAATCCATTGCAATCCTCTCCAAACTATTCATCAATCCTCTGCAATTCTCCGCAAACTATTCATCAATCCATTGCAATCCTCCCCCAAAGTATTATTCAATCCATTGCAATCCTCCTCAAACTATTCATCAACCCACTGAAATCCAACCCCAAACTATTCATCAATCCACTGCAATCCTCCACCAAACTATTCAACAATCCACTGCAATCCTCCGCCAAACTATTCATCAATCCACTGCAATCCCCCGCAAACTATTCATCAATCTACTGCAATCTTCCGGAAACTATTCATCAATCCACTGCAATCCTCACGCAAACTATTCATCAATCCACTGCAATCCTCACCCAAACTATTCATCAACAAACTGCAATCCTCCCCCAAACTATTCATCAACCCACTGAAATACTCCTCCAAACTATTCATCAACCCACTGCAATCCTCCCCCTAACTATTCATCAATCCACTGAAATCCTCCCCGAAACTATTCATCAACCCAGTGCAATCCTCCACAAACTATTCATCAATCCACTGCAATCCTCACCAAGCTATTCATCAATCCATTACAATCCTCACCCAAACTATTCATCAATCCACTGCAATCCTGCACAAAACTATTCATCAATCCACTGAAATCCTCCCCCAAACTATTCATCAATCCACTGCAATCCTCCGCAAACTATTCATCAATCAACTGAAATCCTCTCCCAAACTATTCATCAATCCAGTACAATCCTCCGCAAACTATTCATCAATCCACTGAAATCCTCCCCCAAACTATACATCAATTCTCTGCAATCCTCCGCCAAAATATTCATCAATCCACTGCAATCCTCCCCCAAACTATTCATCAATCCACTGAAATCCTCCCCCAAACTATTCATCAATCCACTGCAATCCTCCCCCAAACTATTCATCAACCCACTGCAATCCTCCCCCAACCTATACATCAATCCACTGCAATCCTCCGCAAACTATTCATCACCCTTGCAATCCTACCCCAAACTATTCATCAATCCACTGCAATCCTCCGCAAACTATTCATCAATCCATTGCAATCCTCCCCCAAAGTACTCATCAATCCATTGCAATCCTCCCCAAACTATTCATCAATCCACTGCAATCCTCCCCCAAACTATTCATCAATCCACTGCAATCCATCCCAAACTATTCATCAATCCACTGCAATCCTCCCCCAAACTATTCATCAATCCAGTGCAATCATCCCCCAAACTATTCATCAATCGACTGAAATCCTCCCCGAAACTATTCATCAACCCAGTGCAATCCTCCACAAACTATTCATCAATCCACTGCAATCCTCCCCCAAACTATTCATCAATCCACTGAAATCCTCCCCCAAACTATTCATCAATGCACTGCAATCCTCCCCCAAACTATTCATCAACCCACTGCAAACCTCCCCCAACCTATTCATCAATCCACTGCAATCCTCCGCAAACTATTCATCACCCTTGCAATCCTACCCCAAACTATTCATCAATACACTGCAATCCTCCCCAAAACTATTCATCAATCCACTGAAATCCTGCCCCAAACTATTCATCAATCCACTGCAATACTCCGCAAACTATTCATCAATCGACTGAAATCCTCCCCCAAACTATACATCAATTCTCTGCAATCCTCCCCCAAACTATTCATGAATCCACGGAAATCCTCCCCCAAACTATTCATCAACCCAATGCAATCCTCCGCAAACTATTCATCAATCCACTGCAATCCTCCCCCAAACTATTCATCAATCGACTGAAATCCTCCCCGAAACTATTCATCAACCCAGTGCAATCCTCCACAAACTATTCATCAATCCACTGCAATCCTCACCAAACTATTCATCAATCCATTGCAATCCTCACCCAAACTATTCATCAATCCACTGCAATCCTCCCCAAAACTATTCATCAATCCACTGAAATCCTCCCCCAAACTATTCATCAATCCACTGAAATCCTCCCCCAAACTATTCATCAATCCACTGCAATCCTCCCCCAAACTATTCATCAACCCACTGCAATCCTCCCCCAAACTATTCATCAATCCACTGCAATCCTCCCCAAACTATTCAACACCCATTGCAAACCTCCACCAAACTATTCATCAATCCACGGCAATCCTCCGCAAACTATTCATCAATCCATTGCAATCCTCCCCCAAAGTATTCATCAATCCACTGCAATCCTCCCCAAACTATTCATCAATCCATGCAATCCTCCCCCAAATTATTCATCAATTCACTGCAATCCTCTGCAAACTATTCATCAATCCACTGCAATCCTCCGCAAACTATTCATCAATCCACTGCAATCCTCCTGCAAACTATTCATCAATCCACTGCAATCCCCCGCAAACTATTCGTCAATCTAAAGCAATCTTACTCAAACTATTCATCAATCCACTGCAATCCTCCGCAAACTATTCATCAATCTATTGCAATCCTCCCCAAACTATTCATCAATGCACTGCAATCCTCCCCCAAACTATTCATCAATCATTTGCAATCCTCCCCCAAACTATTCATCAATCCACTGCAATCCTCCGTAAACTTTCACCAATCCACTGCAAACCTCCCCCAAACTATTCATCAATCCACTGCAATCCATCCCAAACTATTCATCAATCCACTGCAATCCTCCCCCAAACTATTCATCAATCCACTGCAATCCTTCCCAAACTATTAATCAGTCTACTGCAATCCTCCGCGAACTATTCACCAATCCACTGCAATCCTCCCCCAAACTATTCATCAATCCACTGCAATCCTTCCTAAACTATTCATCAATCCAATGCAATCCTCCCCCAAACTATTCATCAATCCACTGCAATCCTTCCCAAACTATTCATCAATCTACTGCAATCCTCCCCAAACTATTCATCAATCCAATGCTATCCTCCCCCAAACTATTCATCAATCCACTGCAATCCTCCCCCAAACTATTCATCAATCCACTGCAATCCTCCCCCAAACTATTCATCAATTCACTGCAATCCTCCACAAACTATTCCTCAACCCACTGCAATCCTACCCCAAACTATTCATCAATCCACTGCAATCCTCCACCAAAATATTCATCAATCCACTGCAATCCTCCCCAAACTAAACATCAATCTACTGCAATCCTTCCCAAACTATTCATCAATCCACTGCAATCCTCCCCAAACTATTCATCAATCCACAGAAATCCTCCCCCAAACTATTCATCAATCCACTGCAATCCTGCCCCAAACTATTCATCAATCCACTGCAATCCTGCCCCAAACTGTTCTTCAATTAACTGCCATCCTCCCTCAATCAATTCATCAATCCACTGCAATCCTTCCCCAAACTATTCATCAATCCACTGCAATCCTCCCCCAAACTATTCATCAATCCACTGAAATCCTCCCCCAAACTATTCATCAATCCACTGCAATCCTTCCCCAAACTATTCATCAATCCACTGCAATCCTCCCTCAAACTATTCATCAATCCACAGAAATCCTTCCCAAACTATTCATCAATCCACTGCAATCCTCTGCAAATTATTCATCATTTCACTGAAATCCTCCCCCAAACTATTCATCAATCGACTACAATCCTCCCCCAAACTATTCATCAACCCACTGCAATCCTCCGCACACCATTCAACAATCCATTGCAATCCTCTCCAAACTATTCATCAATCCTCTGCAATTCTCCGCAAACTATTCATCAATCCATTGCAATCCTCCCCCAAAGTATTATTCAATCCATTGCAATCCTCCTCAAACTATTCATCAACCCACTGAAATCCAACCCCAAACTATTCATCAATCCTCTGCAATCCTCCACCAAACTATTCATCAATCCACTGCAAACCTCCGCCAAACTATTCATCAATCCACTGCAATCCCCCGCAAACTATTCATCAATCTACTGCAATCTTCCGGAAACTATTCATCAATCCACTGCAATCCTCACGCAAACTATTCATCAATCCACTGCAATCCTCACCCAAACTATTCATCAACAAACTGCAATCCTCCCCCAAACTATTCATCAACCCACTGAAATACTCCTCCAAACTATTCATCAACCCACTGCAATCCTCCCCCAAACTATTCATCAATCCACTGAAATCCTCCCCGAAACTATTCATCAACCCAGTGCAATCCTCCACAAACTATTCATCAATCCACTGCAATCCTCACCAAGCTATTCATCAATCCATTACAATCCTCACCCAAACTATTCATCAATCCACTGCAATCCTGCACAAAACTATTCATCAATCCACTGAAATCCTCCCCCAAA
Organism: Isurus oxyrinchus; assembly: GCA_026770705.1. Classification (NCBI taxonomy): domain Eukaryota; kingdom Metazoa; phylum Chordata; class Chondrichthyes; order Lamniformes; family Lamnidae; genus Isurus; species Isurus oxyrinchus. Next base: position 90,160 of record JANJGN010001411.1, on the reverse strand, counting down.
CTATTCATCAATCCACTGCAATCCTCCGCAAACTATTCATCAATCAACTGAAATCCTCTCCCAAACTATTCATCAATCCAGTACAATCCTCCGCAAACTATTCATCAATCCACTGAAATCCTCCCCCAAACTATACATCAATTCTCTGCAATCCTCCGCCAAAATATTCATCAATCCACTGCAATCCTCCCCCAAACTATTCATCAATCCACTGAAATCCTCCCCCAAACTATTCATCAATCCACTGCAATCCTCCCCCAAACTATTCATCAATCCACTGCAATCCTTCCCCAAACTATTCATCAATCCACTGCAATCCTCCCCCAAACTATTCATCAATCCACTGCAATCCTCCGCAAACTATTCATCAATCCACTGAAATCCTCCCCCAAACTATACATCAATTCTCTGCAATCCTCCGCCAAAATATTCATCAATCCACTGCAATCCTCCCCCAAACTATTCATCAATCCACTGAAATCCTCCCCCAAACTATTCATCAATCCACTGCAATCCTCCCCCAAACTATTCATCAACCCACTGCAATCCTCCCCCAACCTATTCATCAATCCACTGCAATCCTCCGCAAACTATTCATCACCCTTGCAATCCTACCCCAAACTATTCATCAATCCACTGCAATCCTCCGCAAACTATTCATCAATCAACTGAAATCCTCTCCCAAACGATTCATCAATCCACTACAATCCTCCGCAATCTATTCATCAATCCACTGAAATCCTCCCCCAAACTATACATCAATTCTCTGCAATCCTCCGCCAAAGTATTCATCAATCCACTGCAATCCTCCCCCAAACTATTCATCAATCCACTGAAATCCTCCCCCAAACTATTCATCAATGCACTGCAATCCTCCCCCAAACTATTCATCAACCCACTGCAAACCTCCCCCAACCTATTCATCAATCCACTGCAATCCTCCGCAAACTATTCATCACCCTTGCAATCCTACCCCAAACTATTCATCAATACACTGCAATCCTCCCCAAAACTATTCATCAATCCACTGAAATCCTGCCCCAAACTATTCATCAATCCACTGCAATACTCCGCAAACTATTCATCAATCGACTGAAATCCTCCCCCAAACTATACATCAATTCTCTGCAATCCTCCCCCAAACTATTCATGAATCCACGGAAATCCTCCCCCAAACTATTCATCAACCCAATGCAATCCTCCGCAAACTATTCATCAATCCACTGCAATCCTCCCCCAAAATATTCATCAATCGACTGAAATCCTCCCCGAAACTATTCATCAACCCAGTGCAATCCTCCACAAACTATTCATCAATCCACTGCAATCCTCACCAAACTATTCATCAATCCATTGCAATCCTCACCCAAACTATTCATCAATCCACTGCAATCCTCCCCAAAACTATTCATCAATCCACTGAAATCCTCCCCCAAACTATTCATCAATCCACTGAAATCCTCCCCCAAACTATTCATCAATCCACTGCAATCCTCCCCCAAACTATTCATCAACCCACTGCAATCCTCCCCCAAACTATTCATCAATCCACTGCAATCCTCCCCAAACTATTCATCACCCATTGCAAACCTCCACCAAACTATTCATCAATCCACCGCAATCCTCCGCAAACTATTCATCAATCCATTGCAATCCTCCCCCAAAGTATTCATCAATCCACTGCAATCCTCCCCAAACTATTCATCAATCCATGCAATCCTCCCCCAAATTATTCATCAATTCACTGCAATCCTCTGCAAACTATTCATCAATCCACTGCAATCCTCCGCAAACTATTCATCAATCCACTGCAATCCTCCTGCAAACTATTCATCAATCCACTGCAATCCCCCGCAAACTATTCGTCAATCTAAAGCAATCTTACTCAAACTATTCATCAATCCACTGCAATCCTCCGCAAACTATTCATCAATCTAATGCAATCCTCCCCAAACTATTCATCAATGCACTGCAATCCTCCCCCAAACTATTCATCAATCATTTGCAATCCTCCCCCAAACTATTCCTCAATCCACTGCAATCCTCCGTAAACTTTCACCAATCCACTGCAAACCTCCCCCAAACTATTCATCAATCCACTGCAATCCATCCCAAACTATTCATCAATCCACTGCTATCCTCCCCCAAACTATTCATCAATCCACTGCAATCCTTCCCAAACTATTAATCAGTCTACTGCAATCCTCCGCGAACTATTCACCAATCCACTGCAATCCTCCCCCAAACTATTCATCAATCCACTGCAATCCTTCCTAAACTATTCATCAATCCAATGCAATCCTCCCCCAAACTATTCATCAATCCACTGCAATCCTTCCCAAACTATTCATCAATCTACTGCAATCCTCCCCCAAACTATTCATCAATCCAATGCTATCCTCCCCCAAACTATTCATCAATCCACTGCAATCCTCCCCCAAACTATTCATCAATCCACTGCAATCCTCCCCCAAACTATTCATCAATTCACTGCAATCCTCCACAAACTATTCATCAACCCACTGTAATCCTACCCCAAACTATTCATCAACCCACTGCAATCCTCCACCAAAATATTCATCAATCCACTGCAATCCTCCCCAAACTAAATATCAATCTACTGCAATCCTTCCCAAACTATTCATCAATCCACTGTAATCCTCCCCCAAACTATTCATCAATCCACTGCAATCCTCCCCAAACTATTCATCAATCCACAGAATTCCTCCCCCAAACTATTCATCAATCCACTGCAATCCTGCCCCAAACTATTCATCAATCCACTGCAATCCTGCCCCAAACTGTTCTTCAATTAACTGCCATCCTCCCTCAATCAATTCATCAATCCACTGCAATCCTTCCCCAAACTATTCATCAATCCACTGCAATCCTCCCCCAAACTATTCATCAATCCACTGAAATCCTCCCCCAAACTATTCATCAATCCACTGCAATCCTTCCCCAAACTATTCATCAATCCACTGCAATCCTTCCCAAACTATTCATCAATCCACTGCAATCCTCCCTCAAACTATTCATCAATCCACAGAAATCCTTCCCAAACTATTCATCAATCCACTGCAATCCTCTGCAAATTATTCATCATTTCACTAAAATCCTCCCCCAAACTATTCATCAATCGACTACAATCCTCCCCCAAACTATTCATCAACCCACTGCAATCCTCCGCACACCATTCAACAATCCATTGCAATCCTCTCCAAACTATTCATCAATCCTCTGCAATTCTCCGCAAACTATTCATCAATCCATTGCAATCCTCCCCCAAAGTATTATTCAATCCATTGCAATCCTCCTCAAACTATTCATCAACCCACTGAAATCCTCCACCAAACTATTCAACAATCCACTGCAATCCTCCGCCAAACTATTCATCAATCCACTGCAATCCCCCGCAAACTATTCATCAATCTACTGCAATCTTCCGGAAACTATTCATCAATCCACTGCAATCCTCACCAAACTATTCATCAATCCATTGCAATCCTCACCCAAACTATTCATCAATCCACTGCAATCCTCCCCAAAACTATTCATCAATCCACTGAAATCCTCCCCCAAACTATTCATCAATCCACTGAAATCCTCCCCCAAACTATTCATCAATCCACTGCAATCCTCCCCCAAACTATTCATCAACCCACTGCAATCCTCCCCCAAACTATTCATCAATCCACTGCAATCCTCCCCAAACTATTCATCACCCATTGCAAACCTCCACCAAACTATTCATCAATCCACCGCAATCCTCCGCAAACTATTCATCAATCCATTGCAATCCTCCCCCAAAGTATTCATCAATCCACTGCAATCCTCCCCAAACTATTCATCAATCCATGCAATCCTCCCCCAAATTATTCATCAATTCACTGCAATCCTCTGCAAACTATTCATCAATCCACTGCAATCCTCCGCAAACTATTCATCAATCCACTGCAATCCTCCTGCAAACTATTCATCAATCCACTGCAATCCCCCGCAAACTATTCGTCAATCTAAAGCAATCTTACTCAAACTATTCATCAATCCACTGCAATCCTCCGCAAACTATTCATCAATCTACTGCAATCCTCCCCAAACTATTCATCAATGCACTGCAATCCTCCCCCAAACTATTCATCAATCATTTGCAATCCTCCCCCAAACTATTCATCAATCCACTGCAATCCTCCGTAAACTTTCACCAATCCACTGCAAACCTCCCCCAAACTATTCATCAATCCACTGCAATCCATCCCAAACTATTCATCAATCCACTGCTATCCTCCCCCAAACTATTCATCAATCCACTGCAATCCTTCCCAAACTATTAATCAGTCTACTGCAATCCTCCGCGAACTATTCACCAATCCACTGCAATCCTCCCCCAAACTATTCATCAATCCACTGCAATCCTTCCTAAACTATTCATCAATCCAATGCAATCCTCCCCCAAACTATTCATCAATCCACTGCAATCCTTCCCAAACTATTCATCAATCTACTGCAATCCTCCCCCAAACTATTCATCAATCCAATGCTATCCTCCCCCAAACTATTCATCAATCCACTGCAATCCTCCCCCAAACTATTCATCAATCCACTGCAATCCTCCCCCAAACTATTCATCAATTCACTGCAATCCTCCACAAACTATTCATCAACCCACTGCAATCCTACCCCAAACTATTCATCAACCCACTGCAATCCTCCACCAAAATATTCATCAATCCACTGCAATCCTCCCCAAACTAAATATCAATCTACTGCAATCCTTCCCAAACTATTCATCAATCCACTGTAATCCTCCCCCAAACTATTCATCAATCCACTGCAATCCTCCCCAAACTATTCATCAATCCACAGAATTCCTCCCCCAAACTATTCATCAATCCACTGCAATCCTGCCCCAAACTATTCATCAATCCACTGCAATCCTGCCCCAAACTGTTCTTCAATTAACTGCCATCCTCCCTCAATCAATTCATCAATCCACTGCAATCCTTCCCCAAACTATTCATCAATCCACTGCAATCCTCCCCCAAACTATTCATCAATCCACTGAAATCCTCCCCCAAACTATTCATCAATCCACTGCAATCCTTCCCCAAACTATTCATCAATCCACTGCAATCCTTCCCAAACTATTCATCAATCCACTGCAATCCTCCCTCAAACTATTCATCAATCCACAGAAATCCTTCCCAAACTATTCATCAATCCACTGCAATCCTCTGCAAATTATTCATCATTTCACTGAAATCCTCCCCCAAACTATTCATCAATCGACTACAATCCTCCCCCAAACTATTCATCAACCCACTGCAATCCTCCGCACACCATTCAACAATCCATTGCAATCCTCTCCAAACTATTCATCAATCCTCTGCAATTCTCCGCAAACTATTCATCAATCCATTGCAATCCTCCCCCAAAGTATTATTCAATCCATTGCAATCCTCCTCAAACTATTCATCAACCCACTGAAATCCTCCACCAAACTATTCAACAATCCACTGCAATCCTCCGCCAAACTATTCATCAATCCACTGCAATCCCCCGCAAACTATTCATCAATCTACTGCAATCTTCCGGAAACTATTCATCAATCCACTGCAATCCTCACGCAAACTATTCATCAATCCACTGCAATCCTCACCCAAACTATTCATCAACAAACTGCAATCCTCCCCCAAACTATTCATCAACCCACTGAAATACTCCTCCAAACTATTCATCAACCCACTGCAATCCTCCCCCTAACTATTCATCAATCCACTGAAATCCTCCCCGAAACTATTCATCAACCCAGTGCAATCCTCCACAAACTATTCATCAATCCACTGCAATCCTCACCAAGCTATTCATCAATCCATTACAATCCTCACCCAAACTATTCATCAATCCACTGCAATCCTGCACAAAACTATTCATCAATCCACTGAAATCCTCCCCCAAACTATTCATCAATCCACTGCAATCCTCCGCAAACTATTCATCAATCAACTGAAATCCTCTCCCAAACTTATTCATCAATCCAGTACAATCCTCCGCAAACTATTCATCAATCCACTGAAATCCTCCCCCAAACTATACATCAATTCTCTGCAATCCTCCGCCAAAATATTCATCAATCCACTGCAATCCTCCCCCAAACTATTCATCAATCCACTGAAATCCTCCCCCAAACTATTCATCAATCCACTGCAATCCTCCCCCAAACTATTCATCAACCCACTGCAATCCTCCCCCAACCTATTCATCAATCCACTGCAATCCTCCGCAAACTATTCATCACCCTTGCAATCCTACCCCAAACTATTCATCAATCCACTGCAATCCTCCGCAAACTATTCATCAATCCATTGCAATCCTCCCCCAAAGTACTCATCAATCCATTGCAATCCTCCCCAAACTATTCATCAATCCACTGCAATCCTCCCCCAAACTATTCATCAATCCACTGCAATCCATCCCAAACTATTCATCAATCCACTGCAATCCTCCCCCAAACTATTCATCAATCCAGTGCAATCATCCCCCAAACTATTCATCAATCGACTGAAATCCTCCCCGAAACTATTCATCAACCCAGTGCAATCCTCCACAAACTATTCATCAATCCACTGCAATCCTCACCAAGCTATTCATCAATCCATTACAATCCTCACCCAAACTATTCATCAATCCACTGCAATCCTGCTCAAAACTATTCATCAATCCACTGAAATCCTCCCCCAAACTATTGATCAATCCACTGCAATCCTCCGCAAACTATTCATCAATCAACTGAAATCCTCTCCAAAACTATTCAACAATCCACTACAATCCTCCGCAAACTATTCATCAATCCACTGAAATCCTCCCCCAAACTATACATCAATTCTCTGCAATCCTCCGCCAAAATATTCATCAATCCACTGCAATCCTCCCCCAAACTATTCATCAATCCACTGAAATCCTCCCCCAAACTATTCATCAATCCACTGCAATCCTCCCCCAAACTATTCATCAACCCACTGCAATCCTCCCCCAAACTATTCATCAATCCACTGCAATCCTCCCCCAACCTATTCATCAATCCACTGCAATCCTCCGCAAACTATTCATCACCCTTGCAATCCTACCCCAAACTATTCATCAATCCACTGCAATCCTCCGCAAACTATTCATCAATCCATTGCAATCCTCCCCCAATGTACTCATCAATGCATTGCAATCCTCCCCAAACTATTCATCAATCCACTGCAATCCTCCCCCAAACTATTCATCTATCCACTGCAATCCATCCCAAACTATTCATCAATCCACTGCAATCCTCCCCCAAACTATTCATCAATCCACTGCAATCCTTCCCAAACTATTCATCAGTCTACTGCAATCCTCCGCAAACTATTCACCAATCCACTGCAATCCTCCCCCAAACTATTCATCAATCCAATGCAATCCTTCCCAAACTATTCATCAATCCACTGCAATCCTCCCACAAACTATTCATTAATCCACTGCAATCCTTCCCCAAAATATTCAACAACCCAATGCAATCCTCCGCAAACTAGTCATCAATCCATTGAAATCCTCCCCCAAACTATTCATCAATCCATTGCAATCCTCACCCAAACTATTCATCAATACACTGCAATCCTCCCCAAAACTATTCATCAATCCACTGAAATCCTGCCCCAAACTATTCATCAATCCACTGCAATCCTCTGCAAATTATTCATCATTTCACTGAAATCCTCCCCCAAACTATTCATCAATCCACTGCAATCTTCCGCAAACTATTCATCAATCCACTGAAATCCTCCCCAAACTAGTCATCAATCACTACAATCCTCCGCAAACTATTCATCAATCCACTGAAATCCTCTCCCAAACTATACATCAATTCTCTGCAATTCTCCCCAAACTTTTCATCAATCCTCTGAAATCCTCCCCCAAACTATTCATCAATCCACTGCAATCCTCCCCCAAACTATTCATCAAACCCACAGCAATCCTCCCCCAAACTATTCATCAATCCACTGCAATCCTCCCCAAAACTATTCATCAATCCACAGAAATCCTCCCCCAGACAATTCATCAATCCACTGCAATCCTCCCCCAAACTATTCATCAATTCACTGCAATCCTCCCTCAATCTATTCATCAATCCACTGCAATCCTCCCCCAAACTATTCATCAATCCACTGCAATCCTTCCCGAACTATTCTTCAATCCACTGCAATCCTCCCCCAAACTATTCATCAATCCACTGCTATCCTCCCCCAAACTATTCATCAATCCACTTCAATCCTTCCCCAAACTATTCATCAATCCACTGCAATCCTGCCCCTAACTATTCATCAAACCACTGAAATCCTCCCCCAAACTATTCATCAATCCACTGCAATCCTCCCCCAAACTATTCATCAATCCACTGCAATCCTCCCCCCAACTATTCATCAATCCGCTGCAATCCTCCACCAAACTATTCATCAATCGACTGCAATCCTCCACAAATTATTCATCAATCCACTGCAATCCTCCCACAAACTGTTCATCAATCTACTGCAATCCTTCCCAAACTATTCATCAATCCACTGCAATCCTCCCCCAAACTATTCATCAATCCGCTGCAATCCTCCCCCTAACTATTCATCAATCCACTGCAATCCTCCCACAAACTGTTCATCAATCCACTGCAATCCTTCCCCAAACTATTCATCAATCCAGAGAAATCCTCCCCCAAACTATTCATCAATCCACTGCAATCCTTCCCAAACTATTCATCAATCCACTGCAATCCTCCGCAAACTATTCTTCAATCCACTGCAATCCTCCCCCAAACTACTCATCAATCCACTGCAATCCTCCCCCAAACTATTCATCAACCCACTGAAATATTCCTCCAAACTATTCACCATTCCATGCAATCCTCCCCCAAACTATTCATCAATCCACTGCAATCCTTCCCAAACTATTCTTCAATCCGCTGCAATCTGCCCCCAAACTATTCATCAATCCACTGCAATCCTCCGCAAACAATTCATCAACCCACTGCACTCCTCCCCCAAACTATTCATCAATCCTCTGCAATCCTCCCCCAAGCTATTCATCAATCCGCTGCAATCCTCCCCCAAACTATTCATCAATCCACTGCAATCCTCCGCAAACAATTCATCAACCCACTGCAATCCTCCCCCAAACTATTCATCAATCCACTGCAATTCTTCCCAAACTATTCATCAATCCACTGCAATCCTCCCTCAAACTATTCATCAATCCACAGAAATCCTTCCCAAACTATTCATCAATCCACTGCAATCCTCTGCAAATTATTCATCATTTCACTGAAATCCTCCCCCAAACTATTCATCAATCGACTACAATCCTCCCCCAAACTATTCATCAACCCACTGCAATCCTCCGCACACCATTCAACAATGCATTGCAATCCTCCCCCAAACTATTCATCAATCCTCTGCAATTCTCCGCAAACTATTCAACAATCCATTGCAATCCTCCCCCAAAGTATTCATCAATCCATTGCAATCCTCCTCAAACTATTCATCAACCCACTGAAATCCAACCCCAAACTATTCATCAATCCACTGCAATCCTCCCCAAACTATTCATCAATCCACTGCAATCCTCCGCCAAACTATTCATCAATCCACTGCAATCCCCCGCAAACTATTCATCAATCTACTGCAATCTTTCGGAAACTATTCATCAATCCACTGCAATCCTCACGCAAACTATTCATCAATCCACTGCAATCCTCACCCAAACTATTCATCAACAAACTGCAATCATCCCCCAAACTATTCATCAACCACTGAAATACTCCTCCAAACTATTCATCAACCCACTGCATTCCTCCCCCAAACTACTCATCAATCCACTGAAATCCTCCCCCAAACTATTCATCAATGCACTGCAATCCTCCCCAAACTATTCATCAATCCACTGCAATCCTCCACCAAACTATTCATCAATCCATTGCAATCCTCCACCAAACTATTCATCAATCCACTGCAATCGTCCCCCAAACTATTCATCAATCCACTGCAATCCTTCCCAAACTATTCATCCATCCACTGCAATCCTCCCCCAAACTACTCAACAATCTACTGCAATCCTCCGCAAACTATTCATCAATCCACTGCAATCCTCCCCCAAACTATTCATCAATTCACTGCAATCCTCCCCCAAACTATTCATCAATCCACTGAAATCCTCCCCCAAACTATTCATCAATCCACTGCAATCCTCCCCCAAACTATTCATCAATCCACTGCAATGCTCCCCCAATCTATTCATCAATCCATTGCAATCCTCACCCAAACTATTCATGATTCCACTGCAATCCTCCCCCAAAATATTCAACAACCCAATGCAATCCTCCGCAAACTATTCATCAATCCATTGAAATCCTCCCCCAAACTATTCATTAATCCATTGCAATCCTCCCCAAAACTATTCATCAATCCACTGAAATCCTGCCCCAAACTATTCATCAATCCACTGCAATACTCCGCAAACTATTCATCAATCGACTGAAATCCTCCCCCAAACTATACATCAATTCTCTGCAATCCTCCCCGAAACAATTCATCAATCCACTGAAATCCTCCCCGAAACTATTCACCAACCCAGTGCAATCCTCCGCAAACTATTCATCAATCCACTGCAATCCTCACCAAACTATTCATCAATCCATTGCAATCCTCACCGAAACTATTCATCAATGCACTGCAATCCTCCCCAAAACTATTCATCAATCCACTGAAATCCTCCCCCAAACTATTCATCAATCCACTGCAATCCTCCGCAAACTATTCATCAATCCACTGCAGTCCTCCCCCAAACTATTCATCAATCCACTGCAATCCTTCCCCAAACTATTCATCAATCCACTGCAATCCTTCCCAAACTATTCATCAATCCACTGCAATCCTTCCCAAACTATTCATGATTCCACTGCAATCCTCCCCCAAAATATTCAACAACCCAATGCAATCCTCCGCAAACTATTCATCAATCCATTGAAATCCTCCCCCAAACTATTCATCAATCCATTGCAATCCTCACCCAAACTATTCATCAATACACTGCAATCCTCCCCAAAACTATTCATCAATCCACTGAAATCCTGCCCCAAACTATTCATCAATCCACTGCAATACTCCGCAAACTATTCATCAATCGACTGAAATCCTCCCCCAAACTATTCATCAATTCTCTGCAATCCTCCGCAAACTATTCATCAATCCACTGCAATCCTCCCCCAAACTATTCATCAACCCACTGCAATCCTCCCCCAAACTATTCATCAATCCACTGCAATCCTCCCCAAACTATTCATCACCCATTGCAAACCTCCACCAAACTATTCATCAATCGACCGCAATCCTCCGCAAACTATTCATCAATCCATTGCAATCCTCCCCCAAAGTATTCATCAATCCACTGCAATCCTCCCCAAACTATTCATCAATCCACTGCAATCCTCCCCCAAATTATTCATCAATTCACTGCAATCCTCTGCAAACTATTCATCAATCCACTGCAATCCTCCGCAAACTATTCATCAATCCACTGCAATCCACCCCCAAACTATTCATCAATCCACTGCAATCCCCCGCAAACTATTCATCAATCTAAAGCAATCTTCCGCAAACTATTCATCAATCCACTGCAATCCTCCACAAACTATTCATCAATCTACTGCATTCCTCCCCAAACTATTCATCAATGCACTGCAATCCTCCCCCAAACTATTCATCAATCATTTGCAATCCTCCCCCAAACTATTCATCAATCCACTGCAATCCATCCCAAACTATTCATCAATCCACTGCAATCCTCCCCCAAACTATTCATCAATCCACTGCAATCCTTCCCAAACTATTAATCAGTCTAGTGCAATCCTCCACAAACTACTCATCAATCCACTGCAATCCTCCCCCAAACTATTCATCAATCCACTGCAAACCTTCCCAAACTATTCATCAATCCAATGCCATCCTCCCCCAAACTATTCATCAATCCACTGCAATCCTTCCCAAACTATTCATCAATCTACTGCAATCCTCCCCCAAACTATTCATCAATCCACTGCTATCCTCCCCCAAACTATTCATCAATCCACTGCAATCCTCCCCCAAACTATTCATCAATCCACTGCAATCCTCCCCCAAAGTATTCATCAATCCACTGCAATCCTCCGCAAACTATTCATCAACCCACTGCAATCCTGCCCGAAACTATTCATCAACCCACTGCAATCCTCCACCAAAATATTCATCAATCCACTGCAATCCTCCCCAAACTAAACATCAATCTACTGCAATCCTTCCCAAACTATTCATCAATCCACTGCAATCCTCCCCCAAACTATTCATCAATCCACTGCAATCCTCCCCCAACTATTCAACAATCCACAGAAATCCTCTCCCAAGCTATTCATCGATCCACTGCAATCCTGCCCCAAACTATTCATCAATCCACTGCAATCCTCCCCCAAACTGTTCTTCAATTAACTGCAATCCTCCCTCAATCAATTCATCAATCCACTGCAATCCTTCCCCAAACTATTCATCAATCCACTGCAATCCTCCCCCAAACTATTCATCAATCCACTGAAATCCTCCCCCAAACTATTCATCAATCCACTGCAATACTTCCCCAAACTATTCATCAATCCACTGCAATCCTTCCCAAACTATTCATCAATCCACTGCAATCCTCCCTCAAACTATTCATCAATCCACAGAAATCCTTGCCAAACTATTCATCAATCCACTGCAATCCTCTGCAAATTATTCATCATTTCACTGAAATCCTCCCCCAAACTATTCATCAATCGACTACAGTCCTCCCCCAAACTATTCATTAACCCACTGCAATCCTCCGCACACCATTCAACAATCCATTGCAATCCTCCCGAAAACTATTCATCAATCCTCTGCAATTCTCCGCAAACTATTCATCAATCCATTGCAATCCTCCCCCAAAGTATTCATCAATCCATTGCAATCCTCCTCAAACTATTCATCAACCCACTGAAATCCAACCCCAAACTATTCATCAATCCACTGCAATCCTCCCCAAACAATTCATCAATCCACTGCAATCCTCCACCAAACTATTCATCAATCCACTGCAATCCTCCGCCAAACTATTCATCAATCCACTGCAATCCCCCGCAAACTATTCATCAATCTACTGTAATCTTCCGGAAACTATTCATCAATCCACTGCAATCCTCACGCAAACTATTCATCAATCCACTGCAATCCTCACCCAAACTATTCATCAACAAACTGCAATCCTCCCCCAAACTATTCATCAACCCACTGAAATACTCCTCCAAACTATTCATCAATCCACTGCAATCCTCCCCAAACTATTCATCAATCCACTGCAATCCTCCACCAAACTATTCAACCATCCATTGCAATCATCCACCAAACAATTCATCAATCCACTGCAATCGTCCCCCAAACTATTCATCAATCCACTGCAATCCTTCCCAAACTATTCATCAATCCACTGCAATCCTCCCCCAAACTACTCAACAATCTGCTGCAATCCTCCGCAAACTATTCATCAATCCACTGCAATCCTCCCCCAAACTATTCATCAATTCACTGCAATCCTCCCCCAAACTATTCATCAATCCACTGAAATCCTCCCCCAAACTATTCATCAATCCACTGCAATCCTCCCCCAAACTATTCATCAATCCACTGCAATGCACCTCCAATCTATTCATCAATCCATTGCAATCCTCCCCCAAACTATTCATGATCCCACTGCAATCCTCCCCCAAAATATTCAACAACCCAATGCAATCCTCCGCAAACTATTCATCAATCCATTGAAATCCTCCCCCAAACTATTCATCAATCCATTGAAATCCTCAGCCAAACTATTCATCAATACACTGCAATCCTCCCCAAAACTATTCATCAATCCACTGAAATCCTGCCCCAAACTATTCATCAATCCACTGCAATACTCCGCAAACTATTCATCAATCGACTGAAATCCTCCCCCAAACTATACATCAATTCTCTGCAATCCTCCCCGAAACTATTCATCAATCCACTGAAATCCTCCCCGAAACTATTCACCAACCCAGTGCAATCCTCCGCAAACTATTCATCAATCCACTGCAATCCTCCACAAACTATTCATCAATCCATTGCAATCCTCCCCTAAAGTATTCATCAATCTATTGCAATCCTCCTCAAACTATTCATCAATCCACTGCAATCCTCCCCCAAACTATTCATCAATCCACTGCAATCCTCACCAAGCTATTCATCAATCCACGGAAATCCTCCCCCAAACTATTCATCAACCCAATGCAATCCTACGCAAACTATTCATCAATCCAGTGCAATCCTCCCCCAAACTACTCATTAATCGACTGAAATCCTCCCCAAAACTATTCATTTACCCAGTGCAATCCTCCACAAACTATTCATCAATCCACTGCAATCCTCACCATGCTATTCATCAATCCATTACAATCCTCACCCAAACTATTCATCAATCCACTGCAATCCTGCACAAAACTATTCATCAATCCACTGAAATCCTCCCCCAAACTATTCATCAATCCACTGCAATCCTCCGCAAACTATTCATCAATCAACTGAAATCCTCTCCCAAACGATTCATCAATCCACTACAATCCTCCGCAATCTATTCATCAATCCACTGAAATCCTCCCCCAAACTATACATCAATTCTCTGCAATCCTCCGCCAAAGTATTCATCAATCCACTGCAATCCTCCCCCAAACTATTCATCAATCCACTGAAATCCTCCCCCAAACTATTCATCAATGCACTGCAATCCTCCCCCAAACTATTCATCAACCCACTGCAAACCTCCCCCAACCTATTCATCAATCCACTGCAATCCTCCGCAAACTATTCATCACCCTTGCAATTCTACCCCAAACTATTCATCAATACACTGCAATCCTCCCCAAAACTATTCATCAATCCACTGAAATCCTGCCCCAAACTATTCATCAATCCACTGCAATACTCCGCAAACTATTCATCAATCGACTGAAATCCTCCCCCAAACTATACATCAATTCTCTGCAATCCTCCCCCAAACTATTCATGAATCCACGGAAATCCTCCCCCAAACTATTCATCAACCCAATGCAATCCTCCGCAAACTATTCATCAATCCACTGCAATCCTCCCCCAAACTATTCATCAATCGACTGAAATCCTCCCCGAAACTATTCATCAACCCAGTGCAATCCTCCACAAACTATTCATCAATCCACTGCAATCCTCACCAAACTATTCATCAATCCATTGCAATCCTCACCCAAACTATTCATCAATCCACTGCAATCCTCCCCAAAACTATTCATCAATCCACTGAAATCCTCCCCCAAACTATTCATCAATCCACTGAAATCCTCCCCCAAACTATTCATCAATCCACTGCAATCCTCCCCCAAACTATTCATCAACCCACTGCAATCCTCCCCCAAACTATTCATCAATCCACTGCAATCCTCCCCAAACTATTCAACACCCATTGCAAACCTCCACCAAACTATTCATCAATCCACCGCAATCCTCCGCAAACTATTCATCAATCCATTGCAATCCTCCCCCAAAGTATTCATCAATCCACTGCAATCCTCCCCAAACTATTCATCAATCCACGCAATCCTCCCCCAAATTATTCATCAATTCACTGCAATCCTCTGCAAACTATTCATCAATCCACTGCAATCCTCCGCAAACTATTCATCAATCCACTGCAATCCTCCTGCAAACTATTCATCAATCCACTGCAATCCCCCGCAAACTATTCGTCAATCTAAAGCAATCTTACTCAAACTATTCATCAATCCACTGCAATCCTCCGCAAACTATTCATCAATCTACTGCAATCCTCCGCAAACTATTCATCAATCTACTGCAATCCTCCCCAAACTATTCATCAATGCACTGCAATCCTCCCCCAAACTATTCATCAATCATTTGCAATCCTCCCCCAAACTATTCATCAATCCACTGCAATCCTCCGTAAACTTTCACCAATCCACTGCAAACCTCCCCCAAACTATTCATCAATCCACTGCAATCCATCCCAAACTATTCATCAATCCACTGCAATCCTCCCCCAAACTATTCATCAATCCACTGCAATCCTTCCCAAACTATTAATCAGTCTACTGCAATCCTCCGCGAACTATTCACCAATCCACTGCAATCCTCCCCCAAACTATTCATCAATCCACTGCAATCCTTCCTAAACTATTCATCAATCCAATGCAATCCTCCCCCAAACTATTCATCAATCCACTGCAATCCTTCCCAAACTATTCATCAATCTACTGCAATCCTCCCCAAACTATTCATCAATCCAATGCTATCCTCCCCCAAACTATTCATCAATCCACTGCAATCCTCCCCCAAACTATTCATCAATCCACTGCAATCCTACCCCAAACTATTCATCAACCCACTGCAATCCTCCACCAAAATATTCATCAATCCACTGCAATCCTCCCCAAACTAAACATCAATCTACTGCAATCCTCCCCCAAACTATTCATCAATCCACTGCAATCCTCCCCAAACTATTCATCAATCCACAGAAATCCTCCCCCAAACTATTCATCAATCCACTGCAATCCTGCCCCAAACTATTCATCAATCCACTGCAATCCTGCCCCAAACTGTTCTTCAATTAACTGCCATCCTCCCTCAATCAATTCATCAATCCACTGCAATCCTTCCCCAAACTATTCATCAATCCACTGCAATCCTCCCCCAAACTATTCATCAATCCACTGAAATCGTCCCCCAAACTATTCATCAATCCACTGCAATCCTTCCCCAAACTATTCATCAATCCACTGCAATCCTTCCCAAACTATTCATCAATCCACTGCAATCCTCCCTCAAACTATTCATCAATCCACAGAAATCCTTCCCAAACTATTCATCAATCCACTGCAATCCTCTGCAAATTATTCATCATTTCACTGAAATCCTCCCCCAAACTATTCATCAATCGACTACAATCCTCCCCCAAACTATTCATCAACCCACTGCAATCCTCCGCACACCATTCAACAATCCATTGCAATCCTCTCCAAACTATTCATCAATCCTCTGCAATTCTCCGCAAACTATTCATCAATCCATTGCAATCCTCCCCCAAAGTATTATTCAATCCATTGCAATCCTCCTCAAACTATTCATCAACCCACTGAAATCCAACCCCAAACTATTCATCAATCCACTGCAATCCTCCACCAAACTATTCATCAATCCACTGCAATCCTCCGCCAAACTATTCATCAATCCACTGCAATCCCCCGCAAACTATTCATCAATCTACTGCAATCTTCCGGAAACTATTCATCAATCCACTGCAATCCTCACGCAAACTATTCATCAATCCACTGCAATCCTCACCCAAACTATTCATCAACAAACTGCAATCCTCCCCCAAACTATTCATCAACCCACTGAAATACTCCTCCAAACTAGTCATCAACCCACTGCAATCCTCCCCCAAACTATTCATCAATCCACTGAAATCCTCCCCGAAACTATTCATCAACCCAGTGCAATCCTCCACAAACTATTCATCAATCCACTGCAATCCTCACCAAGCTATTCATCAATCCATTACAATCCTCACCCAAACTATTCATCAATCCACTGCAATCCTGCACAAAACTATTCATCAATCCACTGAAATCCTCCCCCAAACTATTCATCAATCCACTGCAATCCTCCGCAAACTATTCATCAATCAACTGAAATCCTCTCCCAAACTATTCATCAATCCAGTACAATCCTCCGCAAACTATTCATCAATCCACTGAAATCCTCCCCCAAACTATACATCAATTCTCTGCAATCCTCCGCCAAAATATTCATCAATCCACTGCAATCCTCCCCCAAACTATTCATCAATCCACTGAAATCCTCCCCCAAACTATTCATCAATCCACTGCAATCCTCCCCCAAACTATTCATCAATCCACTGCAATCCTTCCCCAAACTATTCATCAATCCATTGCAATCCTCCCCCAAACTATTCATCAATCCACTGCAATCCTCCGCAAACTATTCATCAATCCACTGAAATCCTCCCCCAAACTATACATCAATTCTCTGCAATCCTCCGCCAAAATATTCATCAATCCACTGCAATCCTCCCCCAAACTATTCATCAATCCACTGAAATCCTCCCCCAAACTATTCATCAATCCACTGCAATCCTCCCCCAAACTATTCATCAACCCACTGCAATCCTCCCCCAACCTATTCATCAATCCACTGCAATCCTCCGCAAACTATTCATCACCCTTGCAATCCTACCCCAAACTATTCATCAATCCACTGCAATCCTCCGCAAACTATTCATCAATCAACTGAAATCCTCTCCCAAACGATTCATCAATCCACTACAATCCTCCGCAATCTATTCATCAATCCACTGAAATCCTCCCCCAAACTATACATCAATTCTCTGCAATCCTCCGCCAAAGTATTCATCAATCCACTGCAATCCTCCCCCAAACTATTCATCAATCCACTGAAATCCTCCCCCAAACTATTCATCAATGCACTGCAATCCTCCCCCAAACTATTCATCAACCCACTGCAAACCTCCCCCAACCTATTCATCAATCCACTGCAATCCTCCGCAAACTATTCATCACCCTTGCAATCCTACCCCAAACTATTCATCAATACACTGCAATTCTCCCCAAAACTATTCATCAATCCACTGAAATCCTGCCCCAAACTATTCATCAATCCACTGCAATACTCCGCAAACTATTCATCAATCGACTGAAATCCTCCCCCAAACTATACATCAATTCTCTGCAATCCTCCCCCAAACTATTCATGAATCCACGGAAATCCTCCCCCAAACTATTCATCAACCCAATGCAATCCTCCGCAAACTATTCATCAATCCACTGCAATCCTCCCCCAAAATATTCATCAATCGACTGAAATCCTCCCCGAAACTATTCATCAACCCAGTGCAATCCTCCACAAACTATTCATCAATCCACTGCAATCCTCACCAAACTATTCATCAATCCATTGCAATCCTCACCCAAACTATTCATCAATCCACTGCAATCCTCCCCAAAACTATTCATCAATCCACTGAAATCCTCCCCCAAACTATTCATCAATCCACTGAAATCCTCCCCCAAACTATTCATCAATCCACTGCAATCGTCCCCCAAACTATTCATCAACCCACTGCAATCCTCCCCCAAACTATTCATCAATCCACTACAATCCTCCCCAAACTATTCATCACCCATTGCAAACCTCCACCAAACTATTCATCAATCCACCGCAATCCTCCGCAAACTATTCATCAATCCATTGCAATCATCCCCCAAAGTATTCATCAATCCACTGCAATCCTCCCCAAACTATTCATCAATCCATGCAATCCTCCCCCAAATTATTCATCAATTCACTGCAATCCTCTGCAAACTATTCATCAATCCACTGCAATCCTCCGCAAACTATTCATCAATCCACTGCAATCCTCCTGCAAACTATTCATCAATCCACTGCAATCCCCCGCAAACTATTCGTCAATCTAAAGCAATCTTACTCAAACTATTCATCAATCCACTGCAATCCTCCGCAAACTATTCATCAATCTACTGCAATCCTCCCCAAACTATTCATCAATGCACTGCAATCCTCCCCCAAACTATTCATCAATCATTTGCAATCCTCCCCCAAACTATTCATCAATCCACTGCAATCCTCCGTAAACTTTCACCAATCCACTGCAAACCTCCCCCAAACTATTCATCAATCCACTGCAATCCATCCCAAACTATTCATCAATCCACTGCAATCCTCCCCCAAACTATTCATCAATCCACTGCAATCCTTCCCAAACTATTAATCAGTCTACTGCAATCCTCCGCGAACTATTCACCAATCCACTGCAATCCTCCCCCCAACTATTCATCAATCCACTGCAATCCTTCCTAAACTATTCATCAATCCAATGCAATCCTCCCCCAAACTATTCATCAATCCACTGCAATCCTTCCCAAACTATTCATCAATCTACTGCAATCCTCCCCCAAACTATTCATCAATCCAATGCTATCCTCCCCCAAACTATTCATCAATCCACTGCAATCCTCCCCCAAACTATTCATCAATCCACTGCAATCCTCCCCCAAACTATTCATCAATTCACTGCAATCCTCCACAAACTATTCATCAATCCACTGCAATCCTCCCCCAAACTATTCATCAATCCACTGCAATCCTCCCCCAAACTATTCATCAATTCACTGCAATCCTCCACAAACTATTAATCAACCCACTGCAATCCTACCCCAAACTATTCATCAACCCACTGCAATCCTCCACCAAAATATTCATCAATCCACTGCAATCCTCCCCAAACTAAACATCAATCTAATGCAATCCTTCCCAAACTATTCATCAATCCACTGTAATCCTCCCCCAAACTATTCATCAATCCACTGCAATCCTCCCCAAACTATTCATCAATCCACAGAAATCCTCCCCCAAACTATTCATCAATCCACTGCAATCCTGCCCCAAACTATTCATCAATCCACTGCAATCCTGCCCCAAACTGTTCTTCAATTAACTGCCATCCTCCCTCAATCAATTCATCAATCCACTGCAATCCTTCCCCAAACTATTCATCAATCCACTGCAATCCTCCCCCAAACTATTCATCAATCCACTGAAATCCTCCCCCAAACTATTCATCAATCCACTGCAATCCTTCCCCAAACTATTCATCAATCCACTGCAATCCTTCCCAAACTATTCATCAATCCACTGCAATCCTCCCTCAAACTATTCATCAATCCACAGAAATCCTTCCCAAACTATTCATCAATCCACTGCAATCCTCTGCAAATTATTCATCATTTCACTGAAATCCTCCCCCAAACTATTCATCAATCGACTACAATCCTCCCCCGAACTATTCATCAACCCACTGCAATCCTCCGCACACCATTCAACAATCCATTGCAATCCTCTCCAAACTATTCATCAATCCTCTGCAATTCTCCGCAAACTATTCATCAATCCATTGCAATCCTCCCCCAAAGTATTATTCAATCCATTGCAATCCTCCTCAAACTATTCATCAACCCACTGAAATCCAACCCCAAACTATTCATCAATCCACTGCAATCCTCCACCAAACTATTCAACAATCCACTGCAATCCTCCGCCAAACTATTCATCAATCCACTGCAATCCCCCGCAAACTATTCATCAATATACTGCAATCTTCCGGAAACTATTCATCAATCCACTGCAATCCTCACGCAAACTATTCATCTATCCACTGCAATCCTCACCCAAACTATTCATCAACAAACTGCAATCCTCCCCCAAACTATTCATCAACCCACTGAAATACTCCTCCAAACTATTCATCAACCCACTGCAATCCTCCCCCTAACTATTCATCAATCCACTGAAATCCTCCCCGAAACTATTCATCAACCCAGTGCAATCCTCCACAAACTATTCATCAATCCACTGCAATCCTCACCAAGCTATTCATCAATCCATTACAATCCTCACCCAAACTATTCATCAATCCACTGCAATCCTGCACAAAACTATTCATCAATCCACTGAAATCCTCCCCCAAACTATTCATCAATCCACTGCAATCCTCCGCAAACTATTCATCAATCAACTGAAATCCTCTCCCAAACTATTCATCAATCCAGTACAATGCTCCGCAAACTATTCATCAATCCACTGAAATCCTCCCCCAAACTATACATCAATTCTCTGCAATCCTCCGCCAAAATATTCATCAATCCACTGCAATCCTCCCCCAAACTATTCATCAATCCACTGAAATCCTCCCCCAAACTATTCATCAATCCACTGCAATCCTCGCCCAAACTATTCATCAACCCACTGCAATCCTCCCCCAACCTATTCATCAATCCACTGCAATCCTCCGCAAACTATTCATCACCCTTGCAATCCTACCCCAAACTATTCATCAATCCACTGCAATCCTCCGCAAACTATTCATCAATCCATTGCAATCCTCCCCCAAAGTACTCATCAATCCATTGCAATCCTCCCCAAACTATTCAACAATCCACTGCAATCCTCCCCCAAACTATTCATCAATCCACTGCAATCCATCCCAAACTATTCATCAATCCACTGCAATCCTCCCCCAAACTATTCATCAATCCAGTGCAATCATCCCCCAAACTATTCATCAATCGACTGAAATCCTCCCCGAAACTATTCATCAATCCACTGCAATCCTTCCCAAACTATTCATCAGTCTACTGCAATCCTCCGCAAACTATTCACCAATCCACTGCAATCCTCCCCCCAAACTATTCATCAATCCAATGCAATCCTTCCCAAACTATTCATCAATCCACTGCAATCCTCCCCCAAACTATTCATTAATCCACTGCAATCCTTCCCCAAAATATTCAACAACCCAATGCAATCCTCCGCAAACTATTCATGAATCCATTGAAATCCTCCCCCAAACTATTCATCAATCCATTGCAATCCTCACCCAAACTATTCATCAATACACTGCAATCCTCCCCAAAACTATTCATCAATCCACTGAAATCCTGCCCCAAACTATTCATCAATCCACTGCAATCCTCTGCAAATTATTCATCATTTCACTGAAATTCTCCCCCAAACTATTCATCAATCCACTGCAATCCTCCGCAAACTATTCATCAATCCACTGAAATCCTCCCCCAAACTAGTCATCAAGCCACTACAATCCTCCGCAAACTATTCATCAATCCACTGAAATCCTCTCCCAAACTTTTCATCAATCCTCTGCAATCCTCCCCCAAAATACTCATCAATCCACTGCAATTCTCCCCCAAACTTTTCATCAATCCTCTGAAATCCTCCCCCAAACTATTCATCAATCCACTGCAATCCTCCCCCAAACTATTCATCAACCCACAGCAATCCTCCCCCAAACTATTCATCAATCCACTGCAATCCTCCCCAAACTATTCATCAATCCACAGAAATCCTCCCCCAGACTATTCATCAATCCACTGCAATCCTCCCCCAAACTATTCATCAATTCACTGCAATCCTCCCTCAATCTATTCATCAATCCACTGCAATCCTCCCCCAAACTATTCATCAATCCACTGCAATCCTTCCCGAACTATTCTTCAATCCACTGCAATCCTCCCCCAAACTATTCATCAATCCACTGCTATCCTCCCCCAAACTATTCATCAATCCACTTCAATCCTTCCCCAAACTATTCATCAATCCACTGCAATCCTGCTCCTAACTATTCATCAAACCACTGAAATCCTGCCCCAAACTATTCATCAATCCACTGCAATCCTCTGCAAATTATTCATCATTTCAATGAAATTCTCCCCCAAACTATTCATCAATCCACTGCAATCCTCCCCCAAACTATTCATCAATCCACTGCAATCCTCCCCCCAACTATTCATCAATCCGCTGCAATCCTCCACCAAACTATTCATCAATCCACTGCAATCCTCCACAAACTATTCATCAATCCACTGCAATCCTTCCCAAACTATTCATCAATCCAGAGAAATCCTCCCCCAAACTATTCATCAATCCACTGCAATCCTCCCCCAAACTATTCATCAATCCGCTGCAATCCTCCCCCAAACTATTCATCAATCCACTGCAATCCTCCCACAAACTGTTCATCAATCCACTGCAATCCTCCCCCAAACTATTCATCAATCCACTGCAATCCTTCCCAAACTATTCATCAATCCACTGCAATCCTCCGCAAACTATTCTTCAATCCACTGCAATCCTCCCCCAAACTACTCATCAATCCACTGCAATCCTCCCCCAAACTATTCACCAATCCATGCAATCCTCCCCCAAACTATTCATCAATCCACTGCAATCCTTCCCAAACTATTCTTCAATCCGCTGCAATCTGCCCCCAAACTATTCATCAATCCACTGCAATCCCCCGCAAACAATTCATCAACCCACTGCACTCCTCCCCCAAACTATTCATCAATCCTCTGCAATCCTCCCCCAAGCTATTCATCAATCCGCTGCAATCCTCCCCCAAACTATTCATCAATCCACTGCAATCCTCCGCAAACAATTCATCAACCCACTGCAATCCTCCCCCAAAGTATTCATCAATCCACTGCAATTCTTCCCAAACTATTCATCAATCCACTGCAATCCTCCCTCAAACTATTCATCAATCCACAGAAATCCTTCCCAAACTATTCATCAATCCACTGCAATCCTCTGCAAATTATTCATCATTTCACTGAAATCCTCCCCCAAACTATTCATCAATCGACTACAATCCTCCCCCAAACTATTCATCAACCCACTGCAATCCTCCGCACACCATTCAACAATCCATTGCAATCCTCCCCCAAACTATTCATCAATCCTCTGCAATTCTCCGCAAACTATTCATCAATCCATTGCAATCCTCCCCCAAAGTATTCATCAATCCATTGAAATCCTCCTCAAACTATTCATCAACCCACTGAAATCCAACCCCAAACTATTCATCAATCCACTGCAATCCTCCCCAAAACTATTCATCAATCCACTGCAATCCTCCACCAAACTATTCATCAATCCACTGCAATCCTCCGCCAAACTATTCATCAATCCACTGCAATCCCCCGCAAACTATTCATCAATCTACTGCAATCTTTCGGAAACTATTCATCAATCCACTGCAATCCTCACGCAAACTATTCATCAATCCACTGCAATCCTCACCCAAACTATCATCAACAAACTGCAATCCTCCCCCAAACTATTCATCAACCACTGAAATACTCCTCCAAACTATTCATCAACCCACTGCAATCCTCCCCCAAACTACTCATCAATCCACTGAAATCCTCCCCCAAACTATTCATCAATCCACTGCAATCCTCCCCAAACTATTCATCAATCCACTGCAATCCTCCACCAAACTATTCATCAATCCATTGCAATCCTCCACCAAACTATTCATCAATCCACTGCAATCGTCCCCCAAACTATTCATCAATCCACTGCAATCCTTCCCAAACTATTCATCCATCCACTGCAATCCTCCCCCAAACTACTCAACAATCTACTGCAATCCTCCGCAAACTATTCATCAATCCACTGCAATCCTCCCCCAAACTATTCATCAATTCACTGCAATCCTCCCCCAAACTATTCATCAATCCACTGAAATCCTCCCCCAAACTATGCATCAATCCACTGCAATCCTCCCCCAAACTATTCATCAATCCACTGCAATGCTCCCCCAATCTATTCATCAATCCATTGCAATCCTCACCCAAACTATTCATGATTCCACTGAAATCCTCCCCCAAAATATTCAACAACCCAATGCAATCCTCCGCAAACTATTCATCAATCCATTGAAATCCTCCCCCAAACTATTCATTAATCCATTGCAATCCTCACCCAAACTATTCATTAATACACTGCAATCCTCCCCAAAACTATTCATCAATCCACTGAAATCCTGCCCCAAACTATTCATCAATCCACTGCAATACTCCGCAAACTATTCATCAATCGACTGAAATCCTCCCCCAAACTATACATCAATTCTCTGCAATCCTCCCCGAAACAATTCATCAATCCACTGACATCCTCCCCGAAACTATTCACCAACCCAGTGCAATCCTCCGCAAACTATTCATCAATCCACTGCAATCCTCACCAAACTATTCATCAATCCATTGCAATCCTCACCGAAACTATTCATCAATGCACTGCAATCCTCCCCAAAACTATTCATCAATCCACTGAAATCCTCCCCCAAACTATTCATCAATCCACTGCAATCCTCCGCAAAGTATTCATCAATCCACTGCAATCCTCCCCCAAACTATTCATCAATCCACTGCAATCCTTCCCCAAACTATTCATCAATCCACTGCAATCCTTCCCAAACTATTCATCAATCCACTGCAATCCTCCCTCAAACTATTCATCAATCCACAGAAATCCTTCCCAAACTATTCATCAATCCACTGCAATCCTCTGCAAATTATTCATCATTTCACTGAAATCCTCCCCAAACTATTCATCAATCGACTACAATCCTCCCCCAAACTATTCATCAACCCACTGCAATCCTCCGCGCACCATTCAACAATCCATTGCAATCCTCTCCAAACTATTCATCAATCCTCTGCAATTCTCCGCAAACTATTCATCAATCCATTGCAATCCTCCCCCAAAGTATTATTCAATCCATTGCAATCCTCCTCCAAAGTATTCATCAACCCACTGAAATCCAACCCCAAACTATTCATCAATTCACTGCAATCCTCTGCAAACTATTGATCAATCCAATGCAATCCTCTGCAAATTAATTGGTCAAGCTATTGCAATCCTCCCCAAACTATTCATCAATCCACTGCACTCCTCCCCCAAACTATTCATCAATCTACTGCAATCCTCCCCATACTATTCATCAATCCACTGCAATCCTGCACAAACTATTCACCAATCCACTGCAATCCTCCCCCAAACTATTCATCAATCCACTGCAATCCTCCCCCAAACTATTCATCAATCTACTGCAATCCTCCCCATACTATTCATCAATCCACTGCAATCCTGCACAAACTATTCACCAATCCACTGCAATCCTCCCCCAAACTATTCATCAATCCACAGCAATCCTCCGCAAAGTATTCAGCAATCCACTGCAATCCTCCACCAAACTATTCATCAAACTTCTGCAATTTTCCCCAAACTATTCATCAATCCACTGCAATCCTCTGCAAATTATTCATCATTTCACTGAAATCCTCCCCCAAACTATTCATCAATCCACTGCAATCCTCCCCCAAACTATTCATCAACCCACTGCAATCCTCCGCAAACTCAGCAATCCATTGCAATCCTCCCCCAAACTATTCATCAATCCACTGCAATTCTCCGACAACTATTCATCAATCCATTGCAATCCTCCCCCAAAGTATTCATCAATCCATTGCAATCCTCCTCAAACTATTCATCAACCCACTGAAATCCTCCCCCAAACTATTTATCAATCCACTGCAATCCTCCCCCAAACTATTCATCAATCCACTGAAATCCTCCCCCAAACTATTCATCAATCCACTGCAATCCACCCCCAAACTATTCATCAATTCGCTGCAAACCACCCCCAAACTATTCATCAATCCACTGCAATCCTCCCCCAAACTATTCATCAATTCACTGCAACCCTCCCCCAAACTATTCATCAATCCACTGCAATCCTCCGCTAACTATTCATCAATCCACTGCAATCCTCCCCGAAACTATCCATCAATCCACTGCAATCCTCCCCCAAACTATTCATGAATCCAAAGAAATCCTCCCCCAAACAATTCATCAACCCAATGCAATCCTCCGCAAAATATTCATCAATCCACTGCAATCCTCACCAAATTATTCATCTCACCACTGAAATCCTCCCCCAAACAATTCATCAACCCAATGCAATCCTCCGCAAAATATTCATCAATCCACTGCAATCCTCCCCGAAACTATTCATCAATCAACTGAAATCCTCCCCGAAACTATTCATCAACCCAGAGCAATCCTCCGCACACTATTCATCAATCCACTGCAATCCTCACCAAACTATTCATCAATCCATTGCAATCCTCACCCAGCTATTCATCAACCCACTGCAATCCTCCCCCAAACTATTCATCTATCCACTGAAATCCTCCCCCAAACAATTCATCAACCCAATGCAATCCTCCGCAAAATATTCATCAATCCACTGCAATCCTCCCCGAAACTATTCATCAATCAACTGAAATCCTCCCCGAAACTATTCATCAACCCAGTGCAATCCTCCGCACACTATTCATCAATCCACTGCAATCCTCACCAAACTATTCATCAATACATTGCAATCCTCACCCAGCTATTCATCAACCCACTGCAACCCTCCCCCAAACTATTCAGCTATCCACTGAAATCCTCCCCCAAACTATTCATCAATCCACTGCAATCCTCCGCAAACTATTCATCAATCCACTGAAATCCTCCCCCAAACTAGTCATCAATCCAC
Organism: Isurus oxyrinchus; assembly: GCA_026770705.1. NCBI lineage: Eukaryota > Metazoa > Chordata > Chondrichthyes > Lamniformes > Lamnidae > Isurus > Isurus oxyrinchus. The sequence goes on along the minus strand of JANJGN010001411.1, from coordinate 62,011 downwards.
TACAATCCTCCGCAAACTATTCTTCAATCCACTGAAATCCTCTCCCAAACTATACATCAATTCTCTGCAATCCTCCCCCAAAATATTCATCAATCCACTGCAATTCTCCCCCAAACTTTTCATCAATCCTCTGAAATCCTCCCCCAAACTATTCATCAATCCACTGCAATCCACACCCAAACTATTCATCAATCCACAGAAATCCTCCCCCAGACTATTCATCAATCCACTGCAATCCTCCCCCAAACTATTCATCAATCCACTGCAATCCTCCCCCAAACTATTCATCAATTCATTGCAATCCTCCCTCAATCTATTCATCAATCCACTGCAATCCTCCCCCAAACTATTCATCAATTCACTGCAATCCTCCCCCAGACTATTCATCAATCCACTGCAATCGTCCCCCAAACTATTCATCAATCCACTGCAATCCTCCCCCAAACTATTCATCAATCCACTGCAATCCTCCGCAAACTATTCATCAATCCACTGCAATCCTGCCCGAACTATTCATCAAACCACTGAAATCCTCCCCCATACTATTCATCAATCCACTGCAATCCTCCCCCAAACTATTCATCAATCCACTGCAATCCTCCCCCAAACTATTCATCAATCCACTGCAATCCTCCACCAAACTATTCATCAATCCACTGCAATCCTCCACAAATTATTCATCAATCCACTGCAATCCTCCCACAAACTGTTCATCAATCCACTGCAATCCTTCCCAAACTATTCATCAATCCACTGCAATCCTCCCCCAAACTATTCATCAATCCAGAGAAATCCTCCCCCAAACTATTCATCAATCCACTGCAATCCTTCCCAAACTATTCATCAATCCACTGCAATCCTCCCCCAAACTATTCATCAATCCACTGCAATCCTTCCCCAAACTATTCATCAATCCACTGCAATCCTCCCCGAAACTATTCATCAATCCACTGCAATCCTCCGCAAACTATTCATCAATCCACTGAAATCCTCCCCCAAACTATTCATCAATCCACTGCAATCCTCCACCAAACTATTCATCAATCCACTGCAATCCTCCGCAAATTTATCATCAATCCACTGCAATCCTCCCACAAACTATTCATCAATCCACTGCAATCCTTCCCAAACTATTCATCAATCCACTGCATTCCTCCCCCAAACTATTCATCAAACAACTTTAATGCTCCCCCAAACTATTCATCAATCCACTGCAATTCTCCCCCAAATTATTCATCAATCCAGTGCAATCCTTCCCCAATCTATTCATCAATCCACTGCAATCCTCCGCAAACTATTCATCAATCCATTGCAATCCTCCCCCAAACTATTCATCAATCCATTGCAATCCTCCTCCAAAGTATTCATCAATCAACTGCAATCCTCCCCCAAACTATTCATCAATTCACTGCAATCCTCTGCAATCTATTGATCAATCCAATGCAATCCTGCGCAAATTATTAGTCAATCTATTGCAATACTCCCCAAACTATTCATCAATCCACTGCAATCCTCCCCCAAACAATTCATCAATCCACTGCAATTCTCCCCATCCTATTCATCAATCCACTGCAATCCTGCACAAACTATTCACCAATCCACTGCAATCCTCCCCCAAACTATTCATCAATCCACTGCAATCCTCCGCAAAGTATTCACCAATCCACTGCAATCCTCCACCAAACTATTCATCAATCTTCTGCAATCTTCCCCAAAATATTCATCAATCCACTGTTATCCTCCCCCAAACTATTTATCAATCCACTGCAATCCTCCCCCAAACTATTCATCAATCCACTGCAATACTTCCCAAACTATTCATCAATCTTCTGCAATCCTTCCCCAAACTATTCATCAATCCACTGCAATCCTCCCCCAAACTATTCATCAGTCCACTGCAATCCTTCCCCAAACTATTCATCAATCCACTGCAATCCTCCCCAAACTATACATCAATCTACTGCAATCCTTCCCAAACTATTCATCAATCCACTGCAATCCTCAACAAACTATTCATCAATCCATTGCAATCCTCACCCAAACTATTCATCAATCCACTGCAATCCTCCCCAAAACTATTCATCTATCCACTGAAATCCTCCCCCAAACTATTCATCAATCCACTGCAATCCTCCCCCAAACTATTCATCAACCCACTGCAATCCTCCCCCAAACTATTCATCAATCCACTGCAATCCTCCGCAAACTATTCATCACCCATTGCAATCCTCCCCCAAACTATTCATCAATCCACTGCAATCCTCTGCAAACTATTCATCAATCCATTGCAATCCTCCCCCAAAGTATTCATCAATCCATTGCAATCCTCCCCAAACTATTCATCAATCCACTGCAATTCTCCACCAAACTATTCATCAATTCACTGCAATCCTCTGCAAACTATTCATCAATCCACTGCAATCGTCCGCAAACTATTCATCAATCCACTGCAATCCTCCCCCAAACTATTCATCAATCCACTGCAATCCTTCGCAAACTATTCATCAATCTCCTGCAATCGTCCGCAAACTATTCATCAATCCTCAGTAATCCTCCCCCAAACTATTCATCAATCATTTGCAATCCTCCCCCAAACTATTCATCAATCCACTGCAATCCTCCGTAAACTATTCACCAATCAACTGCAATCGTCCCCCAAACTATTCATCAATCCACTGCAATGCCACCCAAACTATTCATCAATCCACTGCAATCCTCCCCCAAACTATTCAGCAATCCACTGCAATCCTTCCCAAACTATTCATCACTCTACTGCAATCCTCCGCAAACTACTCACCAATCCACTGCAATCCTCTCCCAAACTATTCATCAATCCACTGCAATCCTTCCCAAACTATTCATCAATCCACTGCAATCCTCCCCCAAACTATTCATCAATCCACTGCAATCCTTCCCAAACTATTCATCAATCTACTGCAATCCTCCCCCAAACTATTCATCAATCCACTGCAATCCTCCCCCAAACTATTCATCAATCCACTGCAATCCTCCGCAAACTATTCATCAACCCACTGCACTCCTCCCCCAAACTATTCATCAACCGACTGCAATCCTCCACCAAACCATTCATCAATTCACTGCTGTCCTGCCCCAAACTATTCATCAATCCACTGCAATCCTCCCCCAAACTATTCATCAATCCACTGCAATCCTCCCCCAAACTATTCATCAATCCACTGAAATCCTCCCCCAAACTATTCATCAATCCAGTGCAATCCTTCCCCAAACTATTCATCAATCCAATGCAATCCTTCCCAAACTATTCATCAATCCACTGCAATCCTCCCTCAAACTATTCATCAATCCACAGAAATCCTTCCCAAACTATTCAACAATCCACTGCAATCCTCTGCAAATTATTCATCATTTCACTGAAATGCTCCCCCAAACTATTCATCAATCCACTGCAATCCTCCCCCAAACTATTCATCAACCCACTGCAATCCTCCGCAAACTCAGCAATCCATTGCAATCCTCCCCCAAACTATTCATCAATCCACTGCAATTTTTCGCCAACTATTCATCAATCCATTGCAATCCTCCCCCAAACTATTCATCAATCCACTGCAATCCTCCCAAAACCATTCATCAATCCACTGCAATCCTCCACCAAACTATTCATCAATCCACTGCAATCCTCCGCCAAACTATTCATCCATCCACTGCAATCGTCCCCCAAACTATTCATCAATCCACTGCAATCCTTCCCACACTATTAATCAATCCACTGCAATCCTCCCCCAAACTATTCATCAATCCACTGAAATCCTCCCCCAAACTATTCATCAATCCACTGCAATCCTCCCCCAAACTATTCATCAATTCACTGCAAACCACCCACAAACTATTCATCAATCCACTGCAATCCTCCCCCAAACTATTCATCAATTCACTGCAACCCTCCCCCAAACTATTCATCAATCCACTGCAATCCTCCGCTAACTATTCATCAATCCACTGCAATCCTCCCCGAAACTATCCATCAATCCACTGCAATCCTCCCCCAACCTATTCATCAACCCAATGCAATCCTCCGCAAAATATTCATCAATCCACTGCAATCCTCACCAAACTATTCATCTATCCACTGAAATCCTCCCCCAAACAATTCATCAACCCAATGCAATCCTCCGCAAAATATTCATCAATCCACTGCAATCCTCCCCGAAACTATTCATCAATCAACTGAAATCCTCCCCGAAACTATTCATCAACCCAGTGCAATCCTCCGCACACTATTCATCAATCCACTGCAATCCTCACCAAACTATTCATCAATCCATTGCAATCCTCACCCAGCTATTCATCAACCCACTGCAATCCTCCCCCAAACTATTCATCTATCCACTGAAATCCTCCCCCAAACAATTCATCAACCCAATGCAATCCTCCGCAAAATATTCATCAATCCACTGCAATCCTCCCCGAAACTATTCATCAATCAACTGAAATCCTCCCCGAAACTATTCATCAACCCAGTGCAATCCTCCGCACACTATTCATCAATCCACTGCAATCCTCACCAAACTATTCATCAATACATTGCAATCCTCACCCAGCTATTCATCAACCCACTGCAATCCTCCCCAAAACTATTCAGCTATCCACTGAAATCCTCCCCCAAACTATTCATCAATCCACTGCAATCCTCCGCAAACTATTCATCAATCCACTGAAATCCTCCCCCAAACTAGTCATCAATCCACTACAATCCTCCGCAAACTATTCATCAATCCACTGAAATCCTCTCCCAAACTATACATCAATTCTCTGCAATCCTCCCCCAAAATATTCATCAATCCACTGCAATTCTCCCCCAAACTTTTCATCAATCCTCTGAAATCCTCCCCCAAACTATTCATCAATCCACTGCAATCCACACCCAAACTATTCATCAACCCACTGCAATCCTCCCCAAACTATTCATCAATCCACAGAAATCCTCCCCCAGACTATTCATCAATCCACTGCAATCCTCCCCCAAACTATTCATCAATCCACTGCAATCCTCCCCCAGACTATTCATCAATCCACTGCAATCGTCCCCCAAACTATTCATCAATCCACTGCAATCCTCCCCCAAACTATTCATCAATCCACTGCTATCCTCCCCCAAACTATTCATCACTCCACTGCAATCCTCCCCCTAACTATTCATCAAACCACTGAAATCCTCCCCCATACTATTCATCAATCCACTGCAATCCTCCGCAAACTATTCTTCAATCCACTGCAATCCTCCCCCAAACTATTCATCAATCCATGCAATCCTCCCCCAAACTATTCATCAATCCAGTGCAATCCTCCCCCAAACTATTCATCAATTCACTGCAATCCTCCCTCAATCTATTCATCAATCCACTGCAATCCTCCCCCAAACTATTCATCAATCCACTGCAATCCTTCCCAAACTATTCTTCAATCCACTGCAATCCTCCCCCAAACTATTCATCAATGCGCTGCGATCCTCCCCCAAACTATTTATCAGTCCACTGCTATCCTCCCCCAAACTATTCATCAATCCACTGCAATCCTCCGCAAACTATTCATCAATCCACTGCAATCCTCCCCCAAATTATTCATCAATCCACTGCAATCCTTCCCCAAACTATTCATCAATCCACTGCAATCCTCCGCAAACTATTCATCCATCCACTGCAATCCTCCGCAAACTATTCATCAATCCACTGAAATCCTCCGCAAATTATTCATCAATCCACTGCAATCCTTCCCAAACTATTCATCAATCCACTGCAATCCTCCCCAAACTATTCATCAATCCACTGCAATCCTCCACCAAACTATTCATCAATCCACTGCAATCCTCCGCCAAACTATTCATCAATCCACTGCAATCCCCCGCAAACTATTCATCAATCTACTGCAATCTTTCGGAAACTATTCATCAATCCACTGCAATCCTCACGCAAACTATTCATCAATCCACTGCAATCCTCACCCAAACTATTCATCAACAAACTGCAATCCTCCCCCAAACTATTCATCAACCACTGAAATACTCCTCCAAACTATTCATCAACCCACTGCAATCCTCCCCCAAACTACTCATCAATCCACTGAAATCCTCCCCCAAACTATTCATCAATCCACTGCAATCCTCCCCAAACTATTCATCAATCCACTGCAATCCTCCACCAAACTATTCATCAATCCATTGCAATCCTCCACCAAACTATTCATCAATCCACTGCAATCGTCCCCCAAACTATTCATCAATCCACTGCAATCCTTCCCAAACTATTCATCCATCCACTGCAATCCTCCCCCAAACTACTCAACAATCTACTGCAATCCTCCGCAAACTATTCATCAATCCACTGCAATCCTCCCCCAAACTATTCATCAATTCACTGCAATCCTCCCCCAAACTATTCATCAATCCACTGAAATCCTCCCCCAAACTATGCATCAATCCACTGCAATCCTCCCCCAAACTATTCATCAATCCACTGCAATGCTCCCCCAATCTATTCATCAATCCATTGCAATCCTCACCCAAACTATTCATGATTCCACTGCAATCCTCCCCCAAAATATTCAACAACCCAATGCAATCCTCCGCAAACTATTCATCAATCCATTGAAATCCTCCCCCAAACTATTCATTAATCCATTGCAATCCTCACCCAAACTATTCATTAATACACTGCAATCCTCCCCAAAACTATTCATCAATCCACTGAAATCCTGCCCCAAACTATTCATCAATCCACTGCAATACTCCGCAAACTATTCATCAATCGACTGAAATCCTCCCCCAAACTATACATCAATTCTCTGCAATCCTCCCCGAAACAATTCATCAATCCACTGAAATCCTCCCCGAAACTATTCACCAACCCAGTGCAATCCTCCGCAAACTATTCATCAATCCACTGCAATCCTCACCAAACTATTCATCAATCCATTGCAATCCTCACCGAAACTATTCATCAATGCACTGCAATCCTCCCCAAAACTATTCATCAATCCACTGAAATCCTCCCCCAAACTATTCATCAATCCACTGCAATCCTCCGCAAAGTATTCATCAATCCACTGCAATCCTCCCCCAAACTATTCATCAATCCACTGCAATCCTTCCCCAAACTATTCATCAATCCACTGCAATCCTTCCCAAACTATTCATCAATCTACTGCAATCCTCCCCCAAACTATTCATCAATCCACTGCAATCCTCCCCCAAACTATTCATCAATCCACTGCAATCCTCCGCAAACTATTCATCAACCCACTGCACTCCTCCCCCAAACTATTCATCAACCGACTGCAATCCTCCACCAAACCATTCATCAATTCACTGCTGTCCTGCCCCAAACTATTCATCAATCCACTGCAATCCTCCCCCAAACTATTCATCAATCCACTGCAATCCTCCCCCAAACTATTCATCAATCCACTGAAATCCTCCCCCAAACTATTCATCAATCCAGTGCAATCCTTCCCCAAACTATTCATCAATCCAATGCAATCCTTCCCAAACTATTCATCAATCCACTGCAATCCTCCCTCAAACTATTCATCAATCCACAGAAATCCTTCCCAAACTATTCAACAATCCACTGCAATCCTCTGCAAATTATTCATCATTTCACTGAAATGCTCCCCCAAACTATTCATCAATCCACTGCAATCCTCCCCCAAACTATTCATCAACCCACTGCAATCCTCCGCAAACTCAGCAATCCATTGCAATCCTCCCCCAAACTATTCATCAATCCACTGCAATTTTTCGCCAACTATTCATCAATCCATTGCAATCCTCCCCCAAACTATTCATCAATCCACTGCAATCCTCCCAAAACCATTCATCAATCCACTGCAATCCTCCACCAAACTATTCATCAATCCACTGCAATCCTCCGCCAAACTATTCATCCATCCACTGCAATCGTCCCCCAAACTATTCATCAATCCACTGCAATCCTTCCCACACTATTAATCAATCCACTGCAATCCTCCCCCAAACTATTCATCAATCCACTGAAATCCTCCCCCAAACTATTCATCAATCCACTGCAATCCTCCCCCAAACTATTCATCAATTCACTGCAAACCACCCACAAACTATTCATCAATCCACTGCAATCCTCCCCCAAACTATTCATCAATTCACTGCAACCCTCCCCCAAACTATTCATCAATCCACTGCAATCCTCCGCTAACTATTCATCAATCCACTGCAATCCTCCCCGAAACTATCCATCAATCCACTGCAATCCTCCCCCAACCTATTCATCAACCCAATGCAATCCTCCGCAAAATATTCATCAATCCACTGCAATCCTCACCAAACTATTCATCTATCCACTGAAATCCTCCCCCAAACAATTCATCAACCCAATGCAATCCTCCGCAAAATATTCATCAATCCACTGCAATCCTCCCCGAAACTATTCATCAATCAACTGAAATCCTCCCCGAAACTATTCATCAACCCAGTGCAATCCTCCGCACACTATTCATCAATCCACTGCAATCCTCACCAAACTATTCATCAATCCATTGCAATCCTCACCCAGCTATTCATCAACCCACTGCAATCCTCCCCCAAACTATTCATCTATCCACTGAAATCCTCCCCCAAACAATTCATCAACCCAATGCAATCCTCCGCAAAATATTCATCAATCCACTGCAATCCTCCCCGAAACTATTCATCAATCAACTGAAATCCTCCCCGAAACTATTCATCAACCCAGTGCAATCCTCCGCACACTATTCATCAATCCACTGCAATCCTCACCAAACTATTCATCAATACATTGCAATCCTCACCCAGCTATTCATCAACCCACTGCAATCCTCCCCAAAACTATTCAGCTATCCACTGAAATCCTCCCCCAAACTATTCATCAATCCACTGCAATCCTCCGCAAACTATTCATCAATCCACTGAAATCCTCCCCCAAACTAGTCATCAATCCACTACAATCCTCCGCAAACTATTCATCAATCCACTGAAATCCTCTCCCAAACTATACATCAATTCTCTGCAATCCTCCCCCAAAATATTCATCAATCCACTGCAATTCTCCCCCAAACTTTTCATCAATCCTCTGAAATCCTCCCCCAAACTATTCATCAATCCACTGCAATCCACACCCAAACTATTCATCAACCCACTGCAATCCTCCCCAAACTATTCATCAATCCACAGAAATCCTCCCCCAGACTATTCATCAATCCACTGCAATCCTCCCCCAAACTATTCATCAATCCACTGCAATCCTCCCCCAGACTATTCATCAATCCACTGCAATCGTCCCCCAAACTATTCATCAATCCACTGCAATCCTCCCCCAAACTATTCATCAATCCACTGCTATCCTCCCCCAAACTATTCATCACTCCACTGCAATCCTCCCCCTAACTATTCATCAAACCACTGAAATCCTCCCCCATACTATTCATCAATCCACTGCAATCCTCCGCAAACTATTCTTCAATCCACTGCAATCCTCCCCCAAACTATTCATCAATCCATGCAATCCTCCCCCAAACTATTCATCAATCCAGTGCAATCCTCCCCCAAACTATTCATCAATTCACTGCAATCCTCCCTCAATCTATTCATCAATCCACTGCAATCCTCCCCCAAACTATTCATCAATCCACTGCAATCCTTCCCAAACTATTCTTCAATCCACTGCAATCCTCCCCCAAACTATTCATCAATGCGCTGCGATCCTCCCCCAAACTATTTATCAGTCCACTGCTATCCTCCCCCAAACTATTCATCAATCCACTGCAATCCTCCGCAAACTATTCATCAATCCACTGCAATCCTCCCCCAAATTATTCATCAATCCACTGCAATCCTTCCCCAAACTATTCATCAATCCACTGCAATCCTCCGCAAACTATTCATCCATCCACTGCAATCCTCCGCAAACTATTCATCAATCCACTGAAATCCTCCGCAAATTATTCATCAATCCACTGCAATCCTTCCCAAACTATTCATCAATCCACTGCAATCCTCCCCAAACTATTCATCAATCCACTGCAATCCTCCACCAAACTATTCATCAATCCACTGCAATCCTCCGCCAAACTATTCATCAATCCACTGCAATCCCCCGCAAACTATTCATCAATCTACTGCAATCTTTCGGAAACTATTCATCAATCCACTGCAATCCTCACGCAAACTATTCATCAATCCACTGCAATCCTCACCCAAACTATTCATCAACAAACTGCAATCCTCCCCCAAACTATTCATCAACCACTGAAATACTCCTCCAAACTATTCATCAACCCACTGCAATCCTCCCCCAAACTACTCATCAATCCACTGAAATCCTCCCCCAAACTATTCATCAATCCACTGCAATCCTCCCCAAACTATTCATCAATCCACTGCAATCCTCCACCAAACTATTCATCAATCCATTGCAATCCTCCACCAAACTATTCATCAATCCACTGCAATCGTCCCCCAAACTATTCATCAATCCACTGCAATCCTTCCCAAACTATTCATCCATCCACTGCAATCCTCCCCCAAACTACTCAACAATCTACTGCAATCCTCCGCAAACTATTCATCAATCCACTGCAATCCTCCCCCAAACTATTCATCAATTCACTGCAATCCTCCCCCAAACTATTCATCAATCCACTGAAATCCTCCCCCAAACTATGCATCAATCCACTGCAATCCTCCCCCAAACTATTCATCAATCCACTGCAATGCTCCCCCAATCTATTCATCAATCCATTGCAATCCTCACCCAAACTATTCATGATTCCACTGCAATCCTCCCCCAAAATATTCAACAACCCAATGCAATCCTCCGCAAACTATTCATCAATCCATTGAAATCCTCCCCCAAACTATTCATTAATCCATTGCAATCCTCACCCAAACTATTCATTAATACACTGCAATCCTCCCCAAAACTATTCATCAATCCACTGAAATCCTGCCCCAAACTATTCATCAATCCACTGCAATACTCCGCAAACTATTCATCAATCGACTGAAATCCTCCCCCAAACTATACATCAATTCTCTGCAATCCTCCCCGAAACAATTCATCAATCCACTGAAATCCTCCCCGAAACTATTCACCAACCCAGTGCAATCCTCCGCAAACTATTCATCAATCCACTGCAATCCTCACCAAACTATTCATCAATCCATTGCAATCCTCACCGAAACTATTCATCAATGCACTGCAATCCTCCCCAAAACTATTCATCAATCCACTGAAATCCTCCCCCAAACTATTCATCAATCCACTGCAATCCTCCGCAAAGTATTCATCAATCCACTGCAATCCTCCCCCAAACTATTCATCAATCCACTGCAATCCTTCCCCAAACTATTCATCAATCCACTGCAATCCTTCCCAAACTATTCATCAATCCACTGCAATCCTCCCTCAAACTATTCATCAATCCACAGAAATCCTTCCCAAACTATTCATCAATCCACTGCAATCCTCTGCAAATTATTCATCATTTCACTGAAATCCTCCCCCAAACTATTCATCAATCGACTACAATCCTGCCCCAAACTATTCATCAACCCACTGCAATCCTCCGCGCACCATTCAACAATCCATTGCAATCCTCTCCAAACTATTCATCAATCCTCTGCAATTCTCCGCAAACTATTCATCAATCCATTGCAATCCTCCCCCAAAGTATTATTCAATCCATTGCAATCCTCCTCCAAAGTATTCATCAACCCACTGAAATCCAACCCCAAACTATTCATCAATTCACTGCAATCCTCTGCAAACTATTGATCAATCCAATGCAATCCTCCGCAAATTAATTGGTCAAGCTATTGCAATCCTCCCCAAACTATTCATCAATCCACTGCACTCCTCCCCCAAACTATTCATCAATCTACTGCAATCCTCCCCATACTATTCATCAATCCACTGCAATCCTGCACAAACTATTCACCAATCCACTGCAATCCTCCCCCAAACTATTCATCAATCCACTGCAATCCTCCCCCAAACTATTCATCAATCTACTGCAATCCTCCCCATACTATTCATCAATCCACTGCAATCCTGCACAAACTATTCACCAATCCACTGCAATCCTCCCCCAAACTATTCATCAATCCACAGCAATCCTCCGCAAAGTATTCAGCAATCCACTGCAATCCTCCACCAAACTATTCATCAAACTTCTGCAATTTTCCCCAAACTATTCATCAATCCACTGCAATCCTCTGCAAATTATTCATCATTTCACTGAAATCCTCCCCCAAACTATTCATCAATCCACTGCAATCCTCCCCCAAACTATTCATCAACCCACTGCAATCCTCCGCAAACTCAGCAATCCATTGCAATCCTCCCCCAAACTATTCATCAATCCACTGCAATTCTCCGACAACTATTCATCAATCCATTGCAATCCTCCCCCAAAGTATTCATCAATCCATTGCAATCCTCCTCAAACTATTCATCAACCCACTGAAATCCTCCCCCAAACTATTTATCAATCCACTGCAATCCTCCCCCAAACTATTCATCAATCCACTGAAATCCTCCCCCAAACTATTCATCAATCCACTGCAATCCACCCCCAAACTATTCATCAATTCGCTGCAAACCACCCCCAAACTATTCATCAATCCACTGCAATCCTCCCCCAAACTATTCATCAATTCACTGCAACCCTCCCCCAAACTATTCATCAATCTACTGCAATCCTCCGCTAACTATTCATCAATCCACTGCAATCCTCCCCGAAACTATCCATCAATCCACTGCAATCCTCCCCCAAACTATTCATGAATCCAAAGAAATCCTCCCCCAAACAATTCATCAACCCAATGCAATCCTCCGCAAAATATTCATCAATCCACTGCAATCCTCCCCGAAACTATTCATCAATCAACTGAAATCCTCCCCGAAACTATTCATCAACCCAGAGCAATCCTCCGCACACTATTCATCAATCCACTGCAATCCTCACCAAACTATTCATCAATCCATTGCAATCCTCACCCAGCTATTCATCAACCCACTGCAATCCTCCCCCAAACTATTCATCTATCCACTGAAATCCTCCCCCAAACAATTCATCAACCCAATGCAATCCTCCGCAAAATATTCATCAATCCACTGCAATCCTCCCCGAAACTATTCATCAATCAACTGAAATCCTCCCCGAAACTATTCATCAACCCAGTGCAATCCTCCGCACACTATTCATCAATCCACTGCAATCCTCACCAAACTATTCATCAATACATTGCAATCCTCACCCAGCTATTCATCAACCCACTGCAACCCTCCCCCAAACTATTCAGCTATCCACTGAAATCCTCCACCAAACTATTCATCACTCCACTGCAATCCTCCCCCTAACTATTCATCAAACCACTGAAATCCTCCCCCATACTATTCATCAATCCACTGCAATCCTCCGCAAACTATTCTTCAATCCACTGCAATCCTCCCCCAAACTATTCATCAATCCATGCAATCCTCCCCCAAACTATTCATCAATCCAGTGCAATCCTCCCCCAAACTATTCATCAATTCACTGCAATCCTCCCTCAATCTATTCATCAATCCACTGCAATCCTCCCCCAAACTATTCATCAATCCACTGCAATCCTTCCCAAACTATTCTTCAATCCACTGCAATCCTCCCCCAAACTATTCATCAATGCGCTGCGATCCTCCCCCAAACTATTTATCAGTCCACTGCTATCCTCCCCCAAACTATTCATCAATCCACTGCAATCCTCCGCAAACTATTCATCAATCCACTGCAATCCTCCCCCAAATTATTCATCAATCCACTGCAATCCTTCCCCAAACTATTCATCAATCCACTGCAATCCTCCGCAAACTATTCATCCATCCACTGCAATCCTCCGCAAACTATTCATCAATCCACTGAAATCCTCCGCAAATTATTCATCAATCCACTGCAATCCTTCCCAAACTATTCATCAATCCACTGCAATCCTCCCCAAACTATTCATCAATCCACTGCAATCCTCCACCAAACTATTCATCAATCCACTGCAATCCTCCGCCAAACTATTCATCAATCCACTGCAATCCCCCGCAAACTATTCATCAATCTACTGCAATCTTTCGGAAACTATTCATCAATCCACTGCAATCCTCACGCAAACTATTCATCAATCCACTGCAATCCTCACCCAAACTATTCATCAACAAACTGCAATCCTCCCCCAAACTATTCATCAACCACTGAAATACTCCTCCAAACTATTCATCAACCCACTGCAATCCTCCCCCAAACTACTCATCAATCCACTGAAATCCTCCCCCAAACTATTCATCAATCCACTGCAATCCTCCCCAAACTATTCATCAATCCACTGCAATCCTCCACCAAACTATTCATCAATCCATTGCAATCCTCCACCAAACTATTCATCAATCCACTGCAATCGTCCCCCAAACTATTCATCAATCCACTGCAATCCTTCCCAAACTATTCATCCATCCACTGCAATCCTCCCCCAAACTACTCAACAATCTACTGCAATCCTCCGCAAACTATTCATCAATCCACTGCAATCCTCCCCCAAACTATTCATCAATTCACTGCAATCCTCCCCCAAACTATTCATCAATCCACTGAAATCCTCCCCCAAACTATGCATCAATCCACTGCAATCCTCCCCCAAACTATTCATCAATCCACTGCAATGCTCCCCCAATCTATTCATCAATCCATTGCAATCCTCACCCAAACTATTCATGATTCCACTGCAATCCTCCCCCAAAATATTCAACAACCCAATGCAATCCTCCGCAAACTATTCATCAATCCATTGAAATCCTCCCCCAAACTATTCATTAATCCATTGCAATCCTCACCCAAACTATTCATTAATACACTGCAATCCTCCCCAAAACTATTCATCAATCCACTGAAATCCTGCCCCAAACTATTCATCAATCCACTGCAATACTCCGCAAACTATTCATCAATCGACTGAAATCCTCCCCCAAACTATACATCAATTCTCTGCAATCCTCCCCGAAACAATTCATCAATCCACTGAAATCCTCCCCGAAACTATTCACCAACCCAGTGCAATCCTCCGCAAACTATTCATCAATCCACTGCAATCCTCACCAAACTATTCATCAATCCATTGCAATCCTCACCGAAACTATTCATCAATGCACTGCAATCCTCCCCAAAACTATTCATCAATCCACTGAAATCCTCCCCCAAACTATTCATCAATCCACTGCAATCCTCCGCAAAGTATTCATCAATCCACTGCAATCCTCCCCCAAACTATTCATCAATCCACTGCAATCCTTCCCCAAACTATTCATCAATCCACTGCAATCCTTCCCAAACTATTCATCAATCCACTGCAATCCTCCCTCAAACTATTCATCAATCCACAGAAATCCTTCCCAAACTATTCATCAATCCACTGCAATCCTCTGCAAATTATTCATCATTTCACTGAAATCCTCCCCCAAACTATTCATCAATCGACTACAATCCTGCCCCAAACTATTCATCAACCCACTGCAATCCTCCGCGCACCATTCAACAATCCATTGCAATCCTCTCCAAACTATTCATCAATCCTCTGCAATTCTCCGCAAACTATTCATCAATCCATTGCAATCCTCCCCCAAAGTATTATTCAATCCATTGCAATCCTCCTCCAAAGTATTCATCAACCCACTGAAATCCAACCCCAAACTATTCATCAATTCACTGCAATCCTCTGCAAACTATTGATCAATCCAATGCAATCCTCCGCAAATTAATTGGTCAAGCTATTGCAATCCTCCCCAAACTATTCATCAATCCACTGCACTCCTCCCCCAAACTATTCATCAATCTACTGCAATCCTCCCCATACTATTCATCAATCCACTGCAATCCTGCACAAACTATTCACCAATCCACTGCAATCCTCCCCCAAACTATTCATCAATCCACTGCAATCCTCCCCCAAACTATTCATCAATCTACTGCAATCCTCCCCATACTATTCATCAATCCACTGCAATCCTGCACAAACTATTCACCAATCCACTGCAATCCTCCCCCAAACTATTCATCAATCCACAGCAATCCTCCGCAAAGTATTCAGCAATCCACTGCAATCCTCCACCAAACTATTCATCAAACTTCTGCAATTTTCCCCAAACTATTCATCAATCCACTGCAATCCTCTGCAAATTATTCATCATTTCACTGAAATCCTCCCCCAAACTATTCATCAATCCACTGCAATCCTCCCCCAAACTATTCATCAACCCACTGCAATCCTCCGCAAACTCAGCAATCCATTGCAATCCTCCCCCAAACTATTCATCAATCCACTGCAATTCTCCGACAACTATTCATCAATCCATTGCAATCCTCCCCCAAAGTATTCATCAATCCATTGCAATCCTCCTCAAACTATTCATCAACCCACTGAAATCCTCCCCCAAACTATTTATCAATCCACTGCAATCCTCCCCCAAACTATTCATCAATCCACTGAAATCCTCCCCCAAACTATTCATCAATCCACTGCAATCCACCCCCAAACTATTCATCAATTCGCTGCAAACCACCCCCAAACTATTCATCAATCCACTGCAATCCTCCCCCAAACTATTCATCAATTCACTGCAACCCTCCCCCAAACTATTCATCAATCTACTGCAATCCTCCGCTAACTATTCATCAATCCACTGCAATCCTCCCCGAAACTATCCATCAATCCACTGCAATCCTCCCCCAAACTATTCATGAATCCAAAGAAATCCTCCCCCAAACAATTCATCAACCCAATGCAATCCTCCGCAAAATATTCATCAATCCACTGCAATCCTCCCCGAAACTATTCATCAATCAACTGAAATCCTCCCCGAAACTATTCATCAACCCAGAGCAATCCTCCGCACACTATTCATCAATCCACTGCAATCCTCACCAAACTATTCATCAATCCATTGCAATCCTCACCCAGCTATTCATCAACCCACTGCAATCCTCCCCCAAACTATTCATCTATCCACTGAAATCCTCCCCCAAACAATTCATCAACCCAATGCAATCCTCCGCAAAATATTCATCAATCCACTGCAATCCTCCCCGAAACTATTCATCAATCAACTGAAATCCTCCCCGAAACTATTCATCAACCCAGTGCAATCCTCCGCACACTATTCATCAATCCACTGCAATCCTCACCAAACTATTCATCAATACATTGCAATCCTCACCCAGCTATTCATCAACCCACTGCAACCCTCCCCCAAACTATTCAGCTATCCACTGAAATCCTCCACCAAACTATTCATCAATCCACTGCAATCCTCCGCAAACTATTCATCAATCCACTGAAATCCTCCCCCAAACTAGTCATCAATCCACTACAATCCTCCGCAAACTATTCTTCAATCCACTGAAATCCTCTCCCAAACTATACATCAATTCTCTGCAATCCTCCCCCAAAATATTCATCAATCCACTGCAATTCTCCCCCAAACTTTTCATCAATCCTCTGAAATCCTCCCCCAAACTATTCATCAATCCACTGCAATCCACACCCAAACTATTCATCAATCCACAGAAATCCTCCCCCAGACTATTCATCAATCCACTGCAATCCTCCCCCAAACTATTCATCAATCCACTGCAATCCTCCCCCAAACTATTCATCAATTCATTGCAATCCTCCCTCAATCTATTCATCAATCCACTGCAATCCTCCCCCAAACTATTCATCAATTCACTGCAATCCTCCCCCAGACTATTCATCAATCCACTGCAATCGTCCCCCAAACTATTCATCAATCCACTGCAATCCTCCCCCAAACTATTCATCAATCCACTGCAATCCTCCGCAAACTATTCATCAATCCACTGCAATCCTGCCCGAACTATTCATCAAACCACTGAAATCCTCCCCCATACTATTCATCAATCCACTGCAATCCTCCCCCAAACTATTCATCAATCCACTGCAATCCTCCCCCAAACTATTCATCAATCCACTGCAATCCTCCACCAAACTATTCATCAATCCACTGCAATCCTCCACAAATTATTCATCAATCCACTGCAATCCTCCCACAAACTGTTCATCAATCCACTGCAATCCTTCCCAAACTATTCATCAATCCACTGCAATCCTCCCCCAAACTATTCATCAATCCAGAGAAATCCTCCCCCAAACTATTCATCAATCCACTGCAATCCTTCCCAAACTATTCATCAATCCACTGCAATCCACCCCCAAACTATTCATCAATCCACTGCAATCCTTCCCCAAACTATTCATCAATCCACTGCAATCCTCCCCGAAACTATTCATCAATCCACTGCAATCCTCCGCAAACTATTCATCAATCCACTGAAATCCTCCCCCAAACTATTCATCAATCCACTGCAATCCTCCACCAAACTATTCATCAATCCACTGCAATCCTCCGCAAATTTATCATCAATCCACTGCAATCCTCCCACAAACTATTCATCAATCCACTGCAATCCTTCCCAAACTATTCATCAATCCACTGCATTCCTCCCCCAAACTATTCATCAAACAACTTTAATGCTCCCCCAAACTATTCATCAATCCACTGCAATTCTCCCCCAAATTATTCATCAATCCACTGCAATCCTTCCCCAATCTATTCATCAATCCACTGCAATCCTCCGCAAACTATTCATCAATCCATTGCAATCCTCCCCCAAACTATTCATCAATCCATTGCAATCCTCCTCCAAAGTATTCATCAATCAACTGCAATCCTCCCCCAAACTATTCATCAATTCACTGCAATCCTCTGCAATCTATTGATCAATCCAATGCAATCCTGCGCAAATTATTAGTCAATCTATTGCAATACTCCCCAAACTATTCATCAATCCACTGCAATCCTCCCCCAAACAATTCATCAATCCACTGCAATTCTCCCCATCCTATTCATCAATCCACTGCAATCCTGCACAAACTATTCACCAATCCACTGCAATCCTCCCCCAAACTATTCATCAATCCACTGCAATCCTCCGCAAAGTATTCACCAATCCACTGCAATCCTCCCCCAAACTATTCATCAATCCACTGCAATCCTCCCCCAAACTATTCATCAATCCACTGCAATCCTCCGCAAACTATTCATCAACCCACTGCACTCCTCCCCCAAACTATTCATCAACCGACTGCAATCCTCCACCAAACCATTCATCAATTCACTGCTGTCCTGCCCCAAACTATTCATCAATCCACTGCAATCCTCCCCCAAACTATTCATCAATCCACTGCAATCCTCCCCCAAACTATTCATCAATCCACTGAAATCCTCCCCCAAACTATTCATCAATCCAGTGCAATCCTTCCCCAAACTATTCATCAATCCAATGCAATCCTTCCCAAACTATTCATCAATCCACTGCAATCCTCCCTCAAACTATTCATCAATCCACAGAAATCCTTCCCAAACTATTCAACAATCCACTGCAATCCTCTGCAAATTATTCATCATTTCACTGAAATGCTCCCCCAAACTATTCATCAATCCACTGCAATCCTCCCCCAAACGATTCATCAACCCACTGCAATCCTCCGCAAACTCAGCAATCCATTGCAATCCTCCCCCAAACTATTCATCAATCCACTGCAATTTTTCGCCAACTATTCATCAATCCATTGCAATCCTCCCCCAAACTATTCATCAATCCACTGCAATCCTCCCAAAACCATTCATCAATCCACTGCAATCCTCCACCAAACTATTCATCAATCCACTGCAATCCTCCGCCAAACTATTCATCCATCCACTGCAATCGTCCCCCAAACTATTCATCAATCCACTGCAATCCTTCCCACACTATTTATCAATCCACTGCAATCCTCCCCCAAACTATTCATCAATCCACTGAAATCCTCCCCCAAACTATTCATCAATCCACTGCAATCCTCCCCCAAACTATTCATCAATTCACTGCAAACCACCCACAAACTATTCATCAATCCACTGCAATCCTCCCCCAAACTATTCATCAATTCACTGCAACCCTCCCCCAAACTATTCATCAATCCACTGCAATCCTCCGCTAACTATTCATCAATCCACTGCAATCCTCCCCGAAACTATCCATCAATCCACTGCAATCCTCCCCCAACCTATTCATCAACCCAATGCAATCCTCCGCAAAATATTCATCAATCCACTGCAATCCTCACCAAACTATTCATCTATCCACTGAAATCCTCCCCCAAACAATTCATCAACCCAATGCAATCCTCCGCAAAATATTCATCAATCCACTGCAATCCTCCCCGAAACTATTCATCAATCAACTGAAATCCTCCCCGAAACTATTCATCAACCCAGTGCAATCCTCCGCACACTATTCATCAATCCACTGCAATCCTCACCAAACTATTCATCAATCCATTGCAATCCTCACCCAGCTATTCATCAACCCACTGCAATCCTCCCCCAAACTATTCATCTATCCACTGAAATCCTCCCCCAAACAATTCATCAACCCAATGCAATCCTCCGCAAAATATTCATCAATCCACTGCAATCCTCCCCGAAACTATTCATCAATCAACTGAAATCCTCCCCAAAACTATTCATCAACCCAGTGCAATCCTCCGCACACTATTCATCAATCCACTGCAATCCTCACCAAACTATTCATCAATACATTGCAATCCTCACCCAGCTATTCATCAACCCACTGCAATCCTCCCCAAAACTATTCAGCTATCCACTGAAATCCTCCCCCAAACTATTCATCAATCCACTGCAATCCTCCGCAAACTATTCATCAATCCACTGAAATCCTCCCCCAAACTAGTCATCAATCCACTACAATCCTCCGCAAACTATTCATCAATCCACTGAAATCCTCTCCCAAACTATACATCAATTCTCTGCAATCCTCCCCCAAAATATTCATCAATCCACTGCAATTCTCCCCCAAACTTTTCATCAATCCTCTGAAATCCTCCCCCAAACTATTCATCAATCCACTGCAATCCACACCCAAACTATTCATCAACCCACTGCAATCCTCCCCAAACTATTCATCAATCCACAGAAATCCTCCCCCAGACTATTCATCAATCCACTGCAATCCTCCCCCAAACTATTCATCAATCCACTGCAATCCTCCCCCAGACTATTCATCAATCCACTGCAATCGTCCCCCAAACTATTCATCAATCCACTGCAATCCTCCCCCAAACTATTCATCAATCCACTGCTATCCTCCCCCAAACTATTCATCACTCCACTGCAATCCTCCCCCTAACTATTCATCAAACCACTGAAATCCTCCCCCATACTATTCATCAATCCACTGCAATCCTCCGCAAACTATTCTTCAATCCACTGCAATCCTCCCCCAAACTATTCATCAATCCATGCAATCCTCCCCCAAACTATTCATCAATCCAGTGCAATCCTCCCCCAAACTATTCATCAATTCACTGCAATCCTCCCTCAATCTATTCATCAATCCACTGCAATCCTCCCCCAAACTATTCATCAATCCACTGCAATCCTTCCCAAACTATTCTTCAATCCACTGCAATCCTCCCCCAAACTATTCATCAATGCGCTGCGATCCTCCCCCAAACTATTTATCAGTCCACTGCTATCCTCCCCCAAACTATTCATCAATCCACTGCAATCCTCCGCAAACTATTCATCAATCCACTGCAATCCTCCCCCAAATTATTCATCAATCCACTGCAATCCTTCCCCAAACTATTCATCAATCCACTGCAATCCTCCGCAAACTATTCATCCATCCACTGCAATCCTCCGCAAACTATTCATCAATCCACTGAAATCCTCCGCAAATTATTCATCAATCCACTGCAATCCTTCCCAAACTATTCATCAATCCACTGCAATCCTCCACCAAACTATTCATCAATCCACTGCAATCCCCCGCAAACTATTCATCAATCCACTGCAATCCTCCCCCAAACTATTCATCAATCCACTGCAATCCTCCCCCAAACTATTCATCAATCCACTGCAATCCTTCCCCAAACTATTCATCAATCCACTGCAATCCTCCCCCAAACTATTCATCAATCCACTGCAATCCTCCCCCAAACTATTCATCAATCAACTGTAATCATCCCCCAAACTATTCATCAATCCACTGCAATTCTCCCCCAAATTATTCATCAATCCACTGCAATCCTTCCCCAATCTATTCATCAATCCACTGCAATCCTCCGCAAACTATTCATCAATCCATTGCAATCCGCCCCCAAACTATTCATCAATCCACTGCAATCCTCCGCAAACTATACATCAATCCATTGCAATCCTCCTCCAAAGAATTCATCAATCAACTGCAATCCTCCCCCAAACTATTCATCAATTCACTGCAATCCTCTGCAAACTATTGATCAATCCAATGCAATCCTCCTCAAATTATTAGTCAATCTATTGCAATCCTCCCCAAACTATTCATCAATCCACTGCAATCCTCCCCCAAACTATTCATCAATCTACTGCAATCCTCCCCATACTATTCATCAATCCACTGCAATCCTCCCCCAAACTATTCATCAATCCACAGCAATCCTCCGCAAAGTATTCACCAATCCACTGCAATCCTCCACCAAACTATTCATCAATCCTCTGCAATTTTCCCCAACATATTCATCAATCCACTGTTATCCTCCCCCAAACTATTTATGAATCCACTGCAATCCTCCCCTAAACTATTCATCAATCCACTGCAATCCTCCCCCAAACTATTCATCAATCCACTGCAATCCTTCCCAAACTATTCATCCATGTTCTGCAATCCTCCCCCAAACTATTCATCAATCCACTGTTATCCTCCCCCAAACTATTTATGAATCCACTGCAATCCTCCCCTAAACTATTCATCAATCCACTGCAATCCTCCCCCAAACTATTCATCAATCCACTGCAATCCTTCCCAAACTATTCATCCATGTTCTGCAATCCTCCCCCAAACTATTCATCAATCCACTGCAATCCTCCCCCAAACTATTCATCAATTCACTGCAACCCTCCCCCAAACTATTCATCAATCCACTGCAATCCTCCGCTAACTATTCATCAATCCACTGCAATCCTCCCCGAAACTATCCATCAATCCACTGCAATCCTCCCCCAACCTATTCATCAACCCAATGCAATCCTCCGCAAAATATTCATCAATCCACTGCAATCCTCACCAAACTATTCATCTATCCACTGAAATCCTCCCCCAAACAATTCATCAACCCAATGCAATCCTCCGCAAAATATTCATCAATCCACTGCAATCCTCCCCGAAACTATTCATCAATCAACTGAAATCCTCCCCGAAACTATTCATCAACCCAGTGCAATCCTCCGCACACTATTCATCAATCCACTGCAATCCTCACCAAACTATTCATCAATCCATTGCAATCCTCACCCAGCTATTCATCAACCCACTGCAATCCTCCCCCAAACTATTCATCTATCCACTGAAATCCTCCCCCAAACAATTCATCAACCCAATGCAATCCTCCGCAAAATATTCATCAATCCACTGCAATCCTCCCCGAAACTATTCATCAATCAACTGAAATCCTCCCCAAAACTATTCATCAACCCAGTGCAATCCTCCGCACACTATTCATCAATCCACTGCAATCCTCACCAAACTATTCATCAATACATTGCAATCCTCACCCAGCTATTCATCAACCCACTGCAATCCTCCCCAAAACTATTCAGCTATCCACTGAAATCCTCCCCCAAACTATTCATCAATCCACTGCAATCCTCCGCAAACTATTCATCAATCCACTGAAATCCTCCCCCAAACTAGTCATCAATCCACTACAATCGTCCGCAAACTATTCATCAATCCACTGAAATCCTCTCCCAAACTATACATCAATTCTCTGCAATCCTCCCCCAAAATATTCATCAATCCACTGCAATTCTCCCCCAAACTTTTCATCAATCCTCTGAAATCCTCCCCCAAACTATTCATCAATCCACTGCAATCCACACCCAAACTATTCATCAACCCACTGCAATCCTCCCCAAACTATTCATCAATCCACAGAAATCCTCCCCCAGACTATTCATCAATCCACTGCAATCCTCCCCCAAACTATTCATCAATCCACTGCAATCCTCCCCCAGACTATTCATCAATCCACTGCAATCGTCCCCCAAACTATTCATCAATCCACTGCAATCCTCCCCCAAACTATTCATCAATCCACTGCTATCCTCCCCCAAACTATTCATCACTCCACTGCAATCCTCCCCCTAACTATTCATCAAACCACTGAAATCCTCCCCCATACTATTCATCAATCCACTGCAATCCTCCGCAAACTATTCTTCAATCCACTGCAATCCTCCCCCAAACTATTCATCAATCCATGCAATCCTCCCCCAAACTATTCATCAATCCAGTGCAATCCTCCCCCAAACTATTCATCAATTCACTGCAATCCTCCCTCAATCTATTCATCAATCCACTGCAATCCTCCCCCAAACTATTCATCAATCCACTGCAATCCTTCCCAAACTATTCTTCAATCCACTGCAATCCTCCCCCAAACTATTCATCAATGCGCTGCGATCCTCCCCCAAACTATTTATCAGTCCACTGCTATCCTCCCCCAAACTATTCATCAATCCACTGCAATCCTCCGCAAACTATTCATCAATCCACTGCAATCCTCCCCCAAATTATTCATCAATCCACTGCAATCCTTCCCCAAACTATTCATCAATCCACTGCAATCCTCCGCAAACTATTCATCCATCCACTGCAATCCTCCGCAAACTATTCATCAATCCACTGAAATCCTCCGCAAATTATTCATCAATCCACTGCAATCCTTCCCAAACTATTCATCAATCCACTGCAATCCTCCACCAAACTATTCATCAATCCACTGCAATCCCCCGCAAACTATTCATCAATCCACTGCAATCCTCCCCCAAACTATTCATCAATCCACTGCAATCCTCCCCCAAACTATTCATCAATCCACTGCAATCCTTCCCCAAACTATTCATCAATCCACTGCAATCCTCCCCCAAACTATTCATCAATCCACTGCAATCCTCCCCCAAACTATTCATCAATCAACTGTAATCATCCCCCAAACTATTCATCAATCCACTGCAATTCTCCCCCAAATTATTCATCAATCCACTGCAATCCTTCCCCAATCTATTCATCAATCCACTGCAATCCTCCGCAAACTATTCATCAATCCATTGCAATCCGCCCCCAAACTATTCATCAATCCACTGCAATCCTCCGCAAACTATACATCAATCCATTGCAATCCTCCTCCAAAGAATTCATCAATCAACTGCAATCCTCCCCCAAACTATTCATCAATTCACTGCAATCCTCTGCAAACTATTGATCAATCCAATGCAATCCTCCTCAAATTATTAGTCAATCTATTGCAATCCTCCCCAAACTATTCATCAATCCACTGCAATCCTCCCCCAAACTATTCATCAATCTACTGCAATCCTCCCCATACTATTCATCAATCCACTGCAATCCTCCCCCAAACTATTCATCAATCCACAGCAATCCTCCGCAAAGTATTCACCAATCCACTGCAATCCTCCACCAAACTATTCATCAATCCTCTGCAATTTTCCCCAACATATTCATCAATCCACTGTTATCCTCCCCCAAACTATTTATGAATCCACTGCAATCCTCCCCTAAACTATTCATCAATCCACTGCAATCCTCCCCCAAACTATTCATCAATCCACTGCAATCCTTCCCAAACTATTCATCCATGTTCTGCAATCCTCCCCCAAACTATTCATCAATCCACTGCAATCCTCCCCCAAACTATTCATCAATCCACTGCAATCCTCCCCCAAACTATTCATCAATCCACTGCAATCCTTCCCCAAACTATTCATCAATCCACTGCAATCCTCCCCCAAACTATTCATCAATCCACTGCAATCCTTCGCAAACTATTCATCAATCTACTGCAATCCTCCCCCAAACTATTCATCAATCCACTGCAATCCTCCCCCAAACTATTCATCAATCCACTGCAATCCTCCCCCAAACTATTCATCAATCATTTGCAATCCTCCCCCAAACTATTCATCAATCCACTGCAATCCTCCGTAAACTATTCACCAATCCACTGCAATCGTCCCCCAAACTATTCATCAATCCACTGCAATCCCACCTAAACCGTTCATCAATCCACTGCAATCCTCCCCCAAACTATTCAGCAATCCACTGCAATCCTTCCCAAACTATTCATCACTCCACTGCAATCCTCCGCAAACTACTCACCAATCCACTGCAATCCTCCCCCAAACTATTCATCAATCCACTGCAATCCTTCCCAAACTATTCATCAATCCACTGCAATCCTCCCCCAAACTATTCATCAATCCACTGCAATCCTCCCCCAAACTATTCATCAATCCACTGCAAACCTCCGCAAACTATTCATCAACCCACTGCACTCCTCCCCCAAACTATTCATCAACCGACTGCAAGCCTCCCCCAAACTATTCATCAATTCACTGCAGTCCTGCCCCAAACTATTCATCAATCCACTGCAATCCTCCCCCAAACTATTCATCAATCCACTGCAATCCTCCCCCAAACTATTCATCAATCCACTGAAATCCTCCCCCAAACTATTCATCAATCCAGTGCAATCCTTCCCCAAACTAATCATCAATCCAATTCAATCCTTCCCAAACTATTCATCAATCCACTGCAATACTCACCAAACTATTCATCAATCCACAGAAATCCTTCCCAAACTATTCATCAATCCACTGCAATCCTCCCCCAAACTATTCATCAACCCACTGCAATCCTCCGCAAACTCAGCAATCCATTGTAATCCTCCCCCAAACTATTCATCAATCCACTGCAATTCTCCGCCAACTATTCATCAATCCATTGCAATCCTCCCCCAACGTATTCATCAATCCATTGCAATCCTCCTCAAACTATTCATCAACCCACTGAAATCCTCCCCCAAACTATTCATCAATCCACTGCAATCCTCCCAAAACCATTCATCAATCCACTGCAATCCTCCACCAAACTATTCATCAATCCACTGCAATCCTCACCAAACTATTCATCTATCCACTGAAATCCTCCCCCAAACAATTCATCAACCCAATGCAATCCTCCGCAAAATATTCATCAATCCACTGCAATCCTCCCCGAAACTATTCATCAATCAACTGCAATCCTCCCCGAAACTATTCATCAATCAACTGAAAGCCTCCCTGAAACTATTCATCAACCCAGTGCAATCCTCCGCACACTATTCATCAATCCACTGCAATCCTCACCAAACTATTCATCAATCCATTGCAATCCTCACCCAGCTATTCATCAACCCACTGCAATCCTCCCCCAAACTATTCATCTATCCACTGAAATCCTCCCCCAAACAATTCATCAACCCAATGCAATCCTCCGCAAAATATTCATCAATCCAATGCAATCCTCCCCGAAACTATTCATCAATCAACTGAAATCCTCCCCGAAACTATTCATCAACCCAGTGCAATCCTCCGCACACTATTCATCAATCCACTGCAATCCTCACCAAACTATTCATCAATACATTGCAATCCTCACCCAGCTATTCATCAACCCACTGCAATCCTCCCCAAAACTATTCAGCTATCCACTGAAATCCTCCCCCAAACTATTCATCAATCCACTGCAATCCTCCGCAAACTATTCATCAATCCACTGAAATCCTCCCCCAAACTAGTCATCAATCCACTACAATCCTCCGCAAACTATTCATCAATCCACTGAAATCCTCTCCCAAACTATACATCAATTCTCTGCAATCCTCCCCCAAAATATTCATCAATCCACTGCAATTCTCCCCCAAACTTTTCATCAATCCTCTGAAATCCTCCCCCAAACTATTCATCAATCCACTGCAATCCACACCCAAACTATTCATCAACCCACTGCAACCCTCCCCCAAACTATTCATCAATCCACTGCAATCCTCCCCAAACTATTCATCAATCCACAGAAATCCTCCCCCAGACTATTCATCAATCCACTGCAATCCTCCCCCAAACTATTCATCAATCCACTGCAATCCTCCCCCAAAGTATTCATCAATTCACTGCAATCCTCCCTCAATCTATTCATCAATCCACTGCAATCGTGCCCCAAACTATTCATCAATTCACTGCAATCCTCCCCCAGACTATTCATCAATCCACTGCAATCGTCCCCCAAACTATTCATCAATCCACTGCAATCCTCCCCCAAACTATTCATCAATCCACTGCAATTCTTCCCGAACTATTCTTCAAACCACTGAAATCCTCCCCCATACTATTCATCAATCCACTGCAATCCTCCCCCAAACTATTCATCAATTCACTGCAATCCTCCCCCTAACTATTCATCAATCCGCTGCAATCCTCCACCAAACTATTCATCAATCCACTGCAATCCTCCACAAATTATTCATCAATCCACTGCAATCCTCCCACAAACTGTTCATCAATCCACTGCAATCCTTCCCAAACTATTGATCAATCCACTGCAATCCTCCCCCAAACTATTCATCAATCTACTGCAATCCTTCCCAAACTATTCATCAATCTTCTGCAATCCTTCCCCAAACTATTCATCAATCCACTGCAATCCTCCACAAACTATTCTTCAATCCACTGCAATCCTCCCCCAAACTATTCATCAATCCATGCAATCCTCCCCCAAACTATTCATCAATCCAGTGCAATCCTCCTCCAAACTATTCATCAATTCACTGCAATCCTCCCTCAATCTATTCATCAATCCACTGCAATCCTCCCCCAAACTATTCATCAATCCACTGCAATCCTTCCCAAACTATTCTTCAATCCACTGCAATCCTCCCCAAAACTATTCATCAATGCGCTGCGATCCTCCCCCAAACTATTTATCAGTCCACTGCTATCCTCCCCCAACCTATTCATCAATCCACTGCAATCCTCCGCAAACTATTCATCAATCCACTGCAATCCTCCCCCAAATTATTCATCAATCCACTGCAATCCTTCCCCAAACTATTCATCAATCCACTGCAATCCTCCGCAAACTATGCATCCATCCACTGCAATCCTCCGCAAACTATTCATCAATCCACTGAAATCCTCCGCAAATTATTCATCAATCCACTGCAATCCTTCCCAGACTATTCATCAATCCACTGCAATCCTCCACCAAACTATTCATCAATCCACAGAAATCCTCCCCCAAACTATTCATCAATCCACTGCAATCCTTCCCCAAACTATTCATCAATCCACTGCAATCCTCCCCCAAACTATTCATCAATCCACTGCAATCCTCCCCCAAACTATTCATCAATCAACTGTAATCATCCCCCAAACTATTCATCAATCCACTGCAATTCTCCCCCAAATTATTCATCAATCCACTGCAATCCTTCCCCAATCTATTCATCAATCCACTGCAATTCTCCGCAAACTATACATCAATCCATTGCAATCCTCCTCCAAAGAATTCATCAATCAACTGCAATCCTCCCCCAAACTATTCATCAATTCACTGCAATCCTCTGCAAACTATTGATCAATCCAATGCAATCCTCCTCAAATTATTAGTCAAACTATTGCAATCCTCCCCAAACTATTCATCAATCCACTGCAATCCTCCCCCAAACTATTCATCAATCTACTGCAATCCTCCCCATACTATTCATCAATCCACTGCAATCCTGCACAAACTATTCACCAATCCACTGCAATCCTCCCCCAAACTATTCATCAATCCACAGCAATCCTCCGCAAAGTATTCACCAATCCACTGCAATCCTCCACCAAACTATTCATCAATCTTCTGCAATTTTCCCCAACATATTCATCAATCCACTGTTATCCTCCCCCAAACTATTTATCAATCCACTGCAATCCTCCCCTAAACTATTCATCAATCCACTGCAATCCTCCCCCAAACTATTCATCAATCCACTGCAATCCTTCCCAAACTATTCATCAATGTTCTGCAATCCTTCCCCAAACTATTCATCAATCCACTGCAATCCTCCCCCAAACTATTCATCAATCCACTGCAATCCTCCCCCAAACTATTCATCAATCCACTGCAATCCTTCCCCAAACTATTCATCAATCCACTGCAATCCTCCCCCAAACTATTCATCAATCCACTGCAATCCTTCGCAAACTATTCATCAATCTACTGCAATCTTCCGCAAACTATTCATCAATCCTCAGCAATCCTCCCCCAAACTATTCATCAATCATTTGCAATCCTCCCCCAAACTATTCATCAATCCACTGCAATCCTCCGTAAACTATTCACCAATGCAGTGCAATCGTCCCCCAAACTATTCATCAATCCACTGCAATCCCACCAAAACTATTCATCAATCCACTGCAATCCTCCCCCAAACTATTCAGCAATCCACTGCAATCCTTCCCAAACTATTCATCACTCTACTGCAATCCTCCGCAAACTACTCACCAATCCACTGCAATCCTCCCCCAAACTATTCATCAATCCACTGCAATCCTCCCCCAAACTATTCATCAATCCACTGCAATCCTCCCCCAAACTATTCATCAATCCACTGCAATCCTTCCCCAAACTATTCATCAATCCACTGCAATCCTCCCCCAAACTATTCATCAATCCACTGCAATCCTTCGCAAACTATTCATCAATCTACTGCAATCCTCCCCCAAACTATTCATCAATCCACTGCAATCCTCCCCCAAACTATTCATCAATCCACTGCAATCCTCCCCCAAACTATTCATCAATCATTTGCAATCCTCCCCCAAACTATTCATCAATCCACTGCAATCCTCCGTAAACTATTCACCAATCCAAAGCAATCGTCCCCCAAACTATTCATCAATCCACTGCAATCCCACCCAAACCGTTCATCAATCCACTGCAATCCTCCCCCAAACTATTCAGCAATCCACTGCAATCCTTCCCAAACTATTCATCACTCTACTGCAATCCTCCGCAAACTACTCACCAATCCACTGCAATCCTCCCCCAAACTATTCATCAATCCACTGCAATCCATCCCAAACTATTCATCAATCCACTGCAATCCTCCCCCAAACTATTCATCAATCCACTGCAATCCTCCCCCAAACTATTCATCAATCCACTGCAAACCTCCGCAAACTATTCATCAACCCACTGCACTCCTCCCCCAAACTATTCATCAACCGACTGCAAGCCTCCCCCAAACTATTCATCAATTCACTGCAGTCCTGCCCCAAACTATTCATCAATCCACTGCAATCCTCCCCCAAACTATTCATCAATCCACTGCAATCCTCCCCCAAACTATTCATCAATCCACTGAAATCCTCCCCCAAACTATTCATCAATCCAGTGCAATCCTTCCCCAAACTATTCATCAATCCAATGCAATCCTTCCCAAACTATTCATCAATCCACTGCAATCCTCACCAAACTATTCATCAATCCACAGAAATCCTTCCCAAACTATTCATCAATCCACTGCAATCCTCCCACAAACTATTCATCAACCCACTGCAATCCTCCGCAAACTCAGCAATCCATTGTAATCCTCCCCCAAACTATTCATCAATCCACTGCAATTCTCCGCCAACTATTCATCAATCCATTGCAATCCTCCCCCAACGTATTCATCAATCCATTGCAATCCTCCTCAAACTATTCATCAACCCACTGAAATCCTCCCCCAAACTATTCATCAATCCACTGCAATCCTCCCAAAACCATTCATCAATCCACTGCAATCCTCCACCAAACTATTCATCAATCCACTGCAATCCTCACCAAACTATTCATCTATCCACTGAAATCCTCCCCCAAACAATTCATCAACCGAATGCAATCCTCCGCAAAATATTCATCAATCCACTGCAATCCTCCCCGAAACTATTCATCAATCAACTGCAATCCTCCCCGAAACTATTCATCAATCAACTGAAAGCCTCCCCGAAACTATTCATCAACCCAGTGCAATCCTCCGCACACTATTCATCAATCCACTGCAATCCTCACCAAACTATTCATCAATCCATTGCAATCCTCACCCAGCTATTCATCAACCCACTGCAATCCTCCCCCAAACTATTCATCTATCCACTGAAATCCTCCCCCAAACAATTCATCAAACCAATGCAATCCTCCGCAAAATATTCATCAATCCAATGCAATCCTCCCCGAAACTATTCATCAATCAACTGAAATCCTCCCCGAAACTATTCATCAACCCAGTGCAATCCTCCGCACACTATTCATCAATCCACTGCAATCCTCACCAAACTATTCATCAATACATTGCAATCCTCACCCAGCTATTCATCAACCCACTGCAATCCTCCCCAAAACTATTCAGCTATCCACTGAAATCCTCCCCCAAACTATTCATCAATCCACTGCAATCCTCCGCAAACTATTCATCAATCCACTGAAATCCTCCCCCAAACTAGTCATCAATCCACTACAATCCTCCGCAAACTATTCATCAATCCACTGAAATCCTCTCCCAAACTATACATCAATTCTCTGCAATCCTCCCCCAAAATATTCATCAATCCACTGCAATTCTCCCCCAAACTTTTCATCAATCCTCTGAAATCCTCCCCCAAACTATTCATCAATCCACTGCAATCCACACCCAAACTATTCATCAACCCACTGCAACCCTCCCCCAAACTATTCATCAATCCACTGCAATCCTCCCCAAACTATTCATCAATCCACAGAAATCCTCCCCCAGACTATTCATCAATCCACTGCAATCCTCCCCCAAACTATTCATCAATCCACTGCAATCCTCCCCCAAAGTATTCATCAATTCACTGCAATCCTCCCTCAATCTATTCATCAATCCACTGCAATCGTGCCCCAAACTATTCATCAATTCACTGCAATCCTCCCCCAGACTATTCATCAATCCACTGCAATCGTCCCCCAAACTATTCATCAATCCACTGCAATCCTCCCCCAAACTATTCATCAATC
Organism: Isurus oxyrinchus; assembly: GCA_026770705.1. NCBI lineage: Eukaryota > Metazoa > Chordata > Chondrichthyes > Lamniformes > Lamnidae > Isurus > Isurus oxyrinchus. The sequence goes on along the minus strand of JANJGN010001411.1, from coordinate 28,936 downwards.
CACTGCAATTCTTCCCGAACTATTCTTCAAACCACTGAAATCCTCCCCCATACTATTCATCAATCCACTGCAATCCTCCCCCAAACTATTCATCAATCCACTGCAATCCTCCCCCTAACTATTCATCAATCCGCTGCAATCCTCCACCAAACTATTCATCAATCCACTGCAATCCTCCACAAATTATTCATCAATCCACTGCAATCCTCCCACAAACTGTTCATCAATCCACTGCAATCCTTCCCAAACTATTGATCAATCCACTGCAATCCTCCCCCAAACTATTCATCAATCTACTGCAATCCTTCCCAAACTATTCATCAATCTTCTGCAATCCTTCCCCAAACTATTCATCAATCCACTGCAATCCTCCGCAAACTATTCTTCAATCCACTGCAATCCTCCCCCAAACTATTTATCAGTCCACTGCTATCCTCCCCCAAACTATTCATCAATCCACTGCAATCCTCCGCAAACTATTCATCAATCCACTGCAATCCTCCCCCAAATTATTCATCAATCCACTGCAATCCTTCCCCAAACTATTCATCAATCCACTGCAATCCTCCGCAAACTATTCATCCATCCACTGCAATCCTCCGCAAACTATTCATCAATCCACTGAAATCCTCCGCAAATTATTCATCAATCCACTGCAATCCTTCCCAGACTATTCATCAATCCACTGCAATCCTCCACCAAACTATTCATCAATCCACAGAAATCCTCCTCCAAACTATTCATCAATCCACTGCAATCCTTCCCCAAACTATTCATCAATCCACTGCAATCCTCCCCCAAACTATTCATCAATCCACTGCAATCCTCCCCCAAACTATTCATCAATCAACTGTAATCATCCCCCAAACTATTCATCAATCCACTGCAATTCTCCCCCAAATTATTCATCAATCCACTGCAATCCTTCCCCAATCTATTCATCAATCCACTGCAATTCTCCGCAAACTATACATCAATCCATTGCAATCCTCCTCCAAAGAATTCATCAATCAACTGCAATCCTCCCCCAAACTATTCATCAATTCACTGCAATCCTCTGCAAACTATTGATCAATCCAATGCAATCCTCCTCAAATTATTAGTCAACTATTGCAATCCTCCCCAAACTATTCATCAATCCACTGCAATCCTCCCCCAAACTATTCATCAATCTACTGCAATCCTCCCCATACTATTCATCAATCCACTGCAATCCTGCACAAACTATTCACCAATCCACTGCAATCCTCCCCCAAACTATTCATCAATCCACAGCAATCCTCCGCAAAGTATTCACCAATCCACTGCAATCCTCCACCAAACTATTCATCAATCTTCTGCAATTTTCCCCAACATATTCATCAATCCACTGTTATCCTCCCCCAAACTATTTATCAATCCACTGCAATCCTCCCCTAAACTATTCATCAATCCACTGCAATCCTCCCCCAAACTATTCATCAATCCACTGCAATCCTTCCCAAACTATTCATCAATGTTCTGCAATCCTTCCCCAAACTATTCATCAATCCACTGCAATCCTCCCCCAAACTATTCATCAATCCACTGCAATCCTCCCCCAAACTATTCATCAATCCACTGCAATCCTTCCCCAAACTATTCATCAATCCACTGCAATCCTCCCCCAAACTATTCATCAATCCACTGCAATCCTTCGCAAACTATTCATCAATCTACTGCAATCTTCCGCAAACTATTCATCAATCCTCAGCAATCCTCCCCCAAACTATTCATCAATCATTTGCAATCCTCCCCCAAACTATTCATCAATCCACTGCAATCCTCCGTAAACTATTCACCAATGCAGTGCAATCGTCCCCCAAACTATTCATCAATCCACTGCAATCCCACCCAAACTATTCATCAATCCACTGCAATCCTCCCCCAAACTATTCAGCAATCCACTGCAATCCTTCCCAAACTATTCATCACTCTACTGCAATCCTCCGCAAACTACTCACCAATCCACTGCAATCCTCCCCCAAACTATTCATCAATCCACTGCAATCCTTCCCAAACTATTCATCAATCCACTGCAATCCTCCCCCAAACTATTCATCAATCCACTGCAATCCTTCCCAAAAAATTCATCAATCTACTGCAATCCTCCGCAAACTATTCATCAACCCACTGCACTCCTCCCCCAAACTATTCATCAACCGACTGCAATCCTCCACCAAACCATTCATCAATTCACTGCAGTCCTGCCCCAAACTATTCATCAATCCACTGCAATCCTCGCCCAAACTATTCATCAATCCACTGCAATCCTCCCCCAAACTATTCATCAATCCACTGAAATCCTCCCCCAAACTATTCATCAATCCAGTGCAATCCTTCCCCAAACTATTCATCAATCCAATGCAATCCTTCCCAAACTATTCATCAATCCACTGCAATCCTCCCTCAAACTATTCATCAATCCACAGAAATCCTTCCCAAACTATTCATCAATCCACTGCAATCCTCTGCAAATTATTCATCATTTCACTGAAATCCTCCCCCAAACTATTCATCAACCCACTGCAATCCTCCGCAAACTCAGCAATCCATTGCAATCCTCCCCCAAACTATTCATCAATCCACTGCAATTCTCCGCCAACTATTCATCAATCCATTGCAATCCTCCTCAAACTATTCATCAATCCACTGCAATCCTCCCAAAGCCATTCATCAATCCACTGCAATCCTCCAACAAACTATTCATCAATCCACTGCAATCCTCCGCCAAACTATTCATCCATCCACTGCAATCGTCCCCCAAACTATTCATCAATCCACTGCAATCCTTCCCACACTATTTATCAATCCACTGCAATCCTCCCCCAAACTATTCATCAATCCACTGAAATCCTCCCCCAAACTATTCATCAATCCACTGCAATCCTCCCCCAAACTATTCATCAATTCACTGCAACCACCCCCAAACTATTCATCAATCCACTGCAATCCTCCCCGAAACTATCCATCAATCCACTGCAATCCTCCCCCAAACTATTCATGAATCCAAAGAAATCCTCCCCCAAACAATTCATCAACCCAATGCAATCCTCCGCAAAATATTCATCAATCCACTGCAATCCTCCCCGAAACTATTCATCAATCAACTGAAATCCTCCCCGAAACTATTCATCAACCCAGTGCAATCCTCCGCACACTATTCATCAATCCACTGCAATCCTCACCAAACTATTCATCAATCCATTGCAATCCTCACCCAGCTATTCATCAACCCACTGCAATCCTCCCCCAAACTATTCATCTATCCACTGAAATCCTCCCCCAAACAATTCATCAACCCAATGCAATCCTCCGCAAAATATTCATCAATCCACTGCAATCCTCCCCGAAATTATTCATCAATCAACTGAAATCCTCCCCGAAACTATTCATCAACCCAGTGCAATCCTCCGCACACTATTCATCAATCCACTGCAATCCGCACCAAACTATTCATCAATACATTGCAAACCTCACCCAGCTATTCATCAACCCACTGCAATCCTCCCCAAAACTATTCAGCTATCCACTGAAATCCTCCCCCAAACTATTCATCAATCCACTGCAATCCTCCGCAAACTATTCATCAATCCACTGAAATCCTCCCCCAAACTAGTCATCAATCCACTATAATCCTCCGCAAACTATTCATCAATCCACTGAAATCCTCTCCCAAACTATACATCAATTCTCTGCAATCCTCCCCCAAAATATTCATCAATCCACTGCAATTCTCCCCCAAACTTTTCATCAATCCTCTGAAATCCTCCCCCAAACTATTCATCAATCCACTGCATTCCACACCCAAACTATTCATCAACCCACTGCAATCCTCCCCCAAACTATTCATCAATCCACTGCAAGCCTCCCCGAACTATTCATCAATCCACAGAAATCCTCCCCCAGACTATTCATCAATCCACTGCAATCCTCCCCCAAACTATTCATCAATGCGCTGCGATCCTCCCCCAAACTATTTATCAGTCCACTGCTATCCTCCCCCAAACTATTCATCAATCCACTGCAATCCTCCGCAAACTATTCATCAATCCACTGCAATCCTCCCCCAAATTATTCATCAATCCACTGCAATCCTTCCCCAAACTATTCATCAATCCACTGCAATCCTCCGCAAACTATTCATCCATCCACTGCAATCCTCCGCAAACTATTCATCAATCCACTGAAATCCTCCGCAAATTATTCATCAATCCACTGCAATCCTTCCCAAACTATTCATCAATCCACTGCAATCCTCCACCAAACTATTCATCAATCCACAGAAATCCTCCCCCAAACTATTCATCAATCCACTGCAATCCTTCCCCAAACTATTCATCAATCCACTGCAATCCTCCCCCAAACTATTCATCAATCCACTGCAATCCTCCCCCAAACTATTCATCAATCAACTGTAATCATCCCCCAAACTATTCATCAATCGACTGCAATTCTCCCCCAAATTATTCATCAATCCACTGCAATCCTTCCCCAATCTATTCATCAATCCACTGCAATCCTCTGCAAACTATTCATCAATCCATTGCAATCCGCCCCCAAACTATTCATCAATCCACTGCAATCCTCCGCAAACTATACATCAATCCATTGCAATCCTCCTCCAAAGAATTCATCAATCAACTGCAATCCTCCCCCAAACTATTCATCAATTCACTGCAATCCTCTGCAAACTATTGATCAATCCAATGCAATCCTCCTCAAATTATTAGTCAATCTATTGCAATCCTCCCCAAACTATTCATCAATCCACTGCAATCCTCCCCCAAACTATTCATCAATCTACTGCAATCCTCCCCATACTATTCATCAATCCACTGCAATCCTCCCCCAAACTATTCATCAATCCACAGCAATCCTCCGCAAAGTATTCACCAATCCACTGCAATCCTCCACCAAACTATTCATCAATCCTCTGCAATTTTCCCCAACATATTCATCAATCCACTGTTATCCTCTCCCAAACTATTTATCAATCCACTGCAATCCTCCCCTAAACTATTCATCAATCCACTGCAATCCTCCCCCAAACTATTCATCAATCCACAGCAATCCTTCCCAAACTATTCATCCATGTTCTGCAATCCTCCCCCAAACTATTCATCAATCCACTGCAATCCTCCCCCAAACTATTCATCAATCCACTGCAATCCTCCCCCAAACTATTCATCAATCCACTGCAATCCTTCCCCAAACTATTCATCAATCCACTGCAATCCTCCCCCAAACTATTCATCAATCCACTGCAATCCTTCGCAAACTATTCATCAATCTACTGCAATCCTCCCCCAAACTATTCATCAATCCACTGCAATCCTCCCCCAAACTATTCATCAATCCACTGCAATCCTCCCCCAAACTATTCATCAATCATTTGCAATCCTCCCCCAAACTATTCATCAATCCACTGCAATCCTCCGTAAACTATTCACCAATCCACTGCAATCGTCCCCCAAACTATTCATCAATCCACTGCAATCCCACCCAAACTGTTCATCAATCCACTGCAATCCTCCCCCAAACTATTCAGCAATCCACTGCAATCCTTCCCAAACTATTCATCACTCTACTGCAATCCTCCGCAAACTACTCACCAATCCACTGCAATCCTCCCCCAAACTATTCATCAATCCACTGCAATCCTTCCCAAACTATTCATCAATCCACTGCAATCCTCCCCCAAACTATTCATCAATCCACTGCAATCCACCCCCAAACTATTCATCAATCCACTGCAATCCTCCCCCAAACTATTCATCAATCCACTGCAATCCTCACCCAAACTATTCATCAATCCACTGCAATCCTCCCCCAAACTATTCATCAATCCAGTGCAATCCTTCCCCAAACTATTCATCAATCCAATGCAATCCTTCCCAAACTATTCATCAATCCACTGCAATCCTCCCCCAAACTATTCATCAATCCACTGCAATCCTCCCCCAAACTATTCATCAATCCACTGAAATCCTCCCCCAAACTATTCATCAATCCAGTGCAATCCTTCCCCAAACTATTCATCAATCCAATGCAATCCTTCCCAAACTATTCATCAATCCACTGCAATCCTCCCTCAAACTATTCATCAATCCACAGAAATCCTTCCCAAACTATTCATCAATCCACTGCAATCCTCCCCCAAACTATTCATCAACCCACTGCAATCCACCGCAAACTCAGCAATCCATTGCAATCCTCCCCCAAACTATTCATCAATCCACTGCAATTCTCCGCCAACTATTCATCAATCCATTGCAATCCTCCCCCAAAGTATTCATCAATCCATTGCAATCCTCCTCAAACTATTCATCAACCCACTGAAATCCTCCCCCAAACTATTCATCAATCCACTGCAATCCTCCCAAAACCATTCATCAATCCACTGCAATCCTCACCAAACTATTCATCTATCCACTGAAATCCTCCCCCAAACAATTCATCAACCCAATGCAATCCTCCGCAAAATATTCATCAATCCACTGCAATCCTCCCCGAAACTATTCATCAATCAACTGCAATCCTCCCCGAAACTATTCATCAATCAACTGAAAGCCTCCCCGAAACTATTCATCAACCCAGTGCAATCCTCCGCACACTATTCATCAATCCACTGCAATCCTCACCAAACTATTCATCAATCCATTGCAATCCTCACCCAGCTATTCATCAACCCACTGCAATCCTCCCCCAAACTATTCATCTATCCACTGAAATCCTCCCCCAAACAATTCATCAACCCAATGCAATCCACCGCAAAATATTCATCAATCCAATGCAATCCTCCCCGAAACTATTCATCAATCAACTGAAATCCTCCCCGAAACTATTCATCAACCCAGTGCAATCCTCCGCACACTATTCATCAATCCACTGCAATCCTCACCAAACTATTCATCAATACATTGCAATCCTCACCCAGCTATTCATCAACCCACTGCAATCCTCCCCAAAACTATTCAGCTATCCACTGAAATCCTCCCCCAAACTATTCATCAATCCACTGCAATCCTCCGCAAACTATTCATCAATCCACTGAAATCCTCCCCCAAACTAGTCATCAATCCACTACAATCCTCCGCAAACTATTCATCAATCCACTGAAATCCTCTCCCAAACTATACATCAATTCTCTGCAATCCTCCCCCAAAATATTCATCAATCCACTGCAATTCTCCCCCAAACTTTTCATCAATCCTCTGAAATCCTCCCCCAAACTATTCATCAATCCACTGCAATCCACACCCAAACTATTCATCAACCCACTGCAACCCTCCCCCAAACTATTCATCAATCCACTGCAATCCTCCCCAAACTATTCATCAATCCACAGAAATCCTCCCCCAGACTATTCATCAATCCACTGCAATCCTCCCCCAAACTATTCATCAATCCACTGCAATCCTCCCCCAAAGTATTCATCAATTCACTGCAATCCTCCCTCAATCTATTCATCAATCCACTGCAATCGTGCCCCAAACTATTCATCAATTCACTGCAATCCTCCCCCAGACTATTCATCAATCCACTGCAATCGTCCCCCAAACTATTCATCAATCCACTGCAATCCTCCCCCAAACTATTCATCAATCCACTGCAATCCTTCCCAAACTATTCTTCAAACCACTGAAATCCTCCCCCATACTATTCATTAATCCACTGCAATCCTCCCCCAAACTATTCATCAATCCACTGCAATCCTCCCCCTAACTATTCATCAATCCGCTGCAATCCTCCACCAAACTATTCATCAATCCACTGCAATCCTCCACAAATTATTCATCAATCCACTGCAATCCTCCCACAAACTGTTCATCAATCCACTGCAATCCTTCCCAAACTATTGATCAATCCACTGCAATCCTCCCCCAAACTATTCATCAATCTACTGCAATCCTTCCCAAACTATTCATCAATCTTCTGCAATCCTTCCCCAAACTATTCATCAATCCACTGCAATCCTCCGCAAACTATTCTTCAATCCACTGCAATCCTCCCCCAAACTATTCATCAATCCATGCAATCCTCCCCCAAACTATTCATCAATCCAGTGCAATCCTCCCCCAAACTATTCATCAATTCACTGCAATCCTCCCTCAATCTATTCATGAATCCACTGCAATCCTCTCCCAAACTATTCATCAATCCACTGCAATCCTTCCCAAACTATTCTTCAATCCACTACAATCCTCCCCCAAACTATTCATCAACGCGCTGCGATCCTCCCCCAAACTATTTATCAGTCCACTGCTATCCTCCCCCAAACTATTCATCAATCCACTGCAATCCTCCGCAAACTATTCATCAATCCACTGCAATCCTCCCCCAAATTATTCATCAATCCACTGCAATCCTTCCCCAAATTATTCATCAATCCACTGCAATCCTCCGGAAACTATTCATCCATCCACTGCAATCCTCCGCAAACTATTCATCAATCCACTGAAATCCTCCGCAAATTATTCATCAATCCACTGCAATCCTTCCCAGACTATTCATCAATCCACTGCAATCCTCCACCAAACTATTCATCAATCCACAGAAATCCTCCCCCAAACTATTCATCAATCCACTGCAATCCTTCCCCAAACTATTCATCAATCCACTGCAATCCTCCCCCAAACTATTCATCAATCCACTGCAATCCTCCCCCAAACTATTCATCAATCAACTGTAATCATCCCCCAAACTATTCATCAATCCACTGCAATTCTCCCCCAAATTATTCATCAATCCACTGCAATCCTTCCCCAATCTATTCATCAATCCACGGCAATTCTCCGCAAACTATACATCAATCCATTGCAATCCTCCTCCAAAGAATTCATCAATCAACTGCAATCCTCCCCCAAACTATTCATCAATTCACTGCAATCCTCTGCAAACTATTGATCAATCCAATGCAATCCTCCTCAAATTATTAGTCAGACTATTGCAATCCTCCCCAAACTATTCATCAATCCACTGCAATCCTCCCCCAAACTATTCATCAATCTACTGCAATCCTCCCCATACTATTCATCAATCCACTGCAATCCTGCACAAACTATTCACCAATCCACTGCAATCCTCCCCCAAACTATTCATCAATCCACAGCAATCCTCCGCAAAGTATTCACCAATCCACTGCAATCCTCCACCAAACTATTCATCAATCTTCTGCAATTTTCCCCAACATATTCATCAATCCACTGTTATCCTCCCCCAAACTATTTATCAATCCACTGCAATCCTCCCCTAAACTATTCATCAATCCACTGCAATCCTCCCCCAAACTATTCATCAATCCACTGCAATCCTTCCCAAACTATTCATCAATGTTTTGCAATCCTTCCCCAAACTATTCATCAATCCACTGCAATCCTCCCCCAAACTATTCATCAATCCACTGCAATCCTCCCCCAAACTATTCATCAATCCACTGCAATCCTTCCCCAAACTATTCATCAATCCACTGCAATCCTCCCCCAAACTATTCATCAATCCACTGCAATCCTTCGCAAACTATTCATCAATCTACTGCAATCTTCCGCAAACTATTCATCAATCCTCAGCAATCCTCCCCCAAACTATTCATCAATCATTTGCAATCCTCCCCCAAACTATTCATCAATCCACTGCAATCCTCCGTAAACTATTCACCAATCCACTGCAATCGTCCCCCAAACTATTCATCAATCCACTGCAATCCTCCCCCAAACTATTCAGCAATCCACTGCAATCCTTCCCCAAACTATTCATCAATCCAATGCAATCCTTCCCAAACTATTCATCAATCCACTGCAATCCTCCCTCAAACTATTCATCAATCCACAGAAATCCTTCCCAAACTATTCATCAATCCACTGCAATCCTCCCCCAAACTATTCATCAACCCACTGCAATCCACCGCAAACTCAGCAATCCATTGCAATCCTCCCCCAAACTATTCATCAATCCACTGCAATTCTCCGCCAACTATTCATCAATCCATTGCAATCCTCCCCCAAAGTATTCATCAATCCATTGCAATCCTCCTCAAACTATTCATCAACCCACTGAAATCCTCCCCCAAACTATTCATCAATCCACTGCAATCCTCCCAAAACCATTCATCAATCCACTGCAATCCTCACCAAACTATTCATCTATCCACTGAAATCCTCCCCCAAACAATTCATCAACCCAATGCAATCCTCCGCAAAATATTCATCAATCCACTGCAATCCTCCCCGAAACTATTCATCAATCAACTGCAATCCTCCCCGAAACTATTCATCAATCAACTGAAAGCCTCCCCTAAACTATTCATCAACCCAGTGCAATCCTCCGCACACTATTCATCAATCCACTGCAATCCTCACCAAACTATTCATCAATCCATTGCAATCCTCACCCAGCTATTCATCAACCCACTGCAATCCTCCCCCAAACTATTCATCTATCCACTGAAATCCTCCCCCAAACAATTCATCAACCCAATGCAATCCACCGCAAAATATTCATCAATCCAATGCAATCCTCCCCGAAACTATTCATCAATCAACTGAAATCCTCCCCGAAACTATTCATCAACCCAGTGCAATCCTCCGCACACTATTCATCAATCCACTGCAATCCTCACCAAACTATTCATCAATACATTGCAATCCTCACCCAGCTATTCATCAACCCACTGCAATCCTCCCCAAAACTATTCAGCTATCCACTGAAATCCTCCCCCAAACTATTCATCAATCCACTGCAATCCTCCGCAAACTATTCATCAATCCACTGAAATCCTCCCCCAAACTAGTCATCAATCCACTACAATCCTCCGCAAACTATTCATCAATCCACTGAAATCCTCTCCCAAACTATACATCAATTCTCTGCAATCCTCCCCCAAAATATTCATCAATCCACTGCAATTCTCCCCCAAACTTTTCATCAATCCTCTGAAATCCTCCCCCAAACTATTCATCAATCCACTGCAATCCACACCCAAACTATTCATCAACCCACTGCAACCCTCCCCCAAACTATTCATCAATCCACTGCAATCCTCCCCAAACTATTCATCAATCCACAGAAATCCTCCCCCAGACTATTCATCAATCCACTGCAATCCTCCCCCAAACTATTCATCAATCCACTGCAATCCTCCCCCAAAGTATTCATCAATTCACTGCAATCCTCCCTCAATCTATTCATCAATCCACTGCAATCGTGCCCCAAACTATTCATCAATTCACTGCAATCCTCCCCCAGACTATTCATCAATCCACTGCAATCGTCCCCCAAACTATTCATCAATCCACTGCAATCCTCCCCCAAACTATTCATCAATCCACTGCAATCCTTCCCAAACTATTCTTCAAACCACTGAAATCCTCCCCCATACTATTCATTAATCCACTGCAATCCTCCCCCAAACTATTCATCAATCCACTGCAATCCTCCCCCTAACTATTCATCAATCCGCTGCAATCCTCCACCAAACTATTCATCAATCCACTGCAATCCTCCACAAATTATTCATCAATCCACTGCAATCCTCCCACAAACTGTTCATCAATCCACTGCAATCCTTCCCAAACTATTGATCAATCCACTGCAATCCTCCCCCAAACTATTCATCAATCTACTGCAATCCTTCCCAAACTATTCATCAATCTTCTGCAATCCTTCCCCAAACTATTCATCAATCCACTGCAATCCTCCGCAAACTATTCTTCAATCCACTGCAATCCTCCCCCAAACTATTCATCAATCCATGCAATCCTCCCCCAAACTATTCATCAATCCAGTGCAATCCTCCCCCAAACTATTCATCAATTCACTGCAATCCTCCCTCAATCTATTCATGAATCCACTGCAATCCTCTCCCAAACTATTCATCAATCCACTGCAATCCTTCCCAAACTATTCTTCAATCCACTACAATCCTCCCCCAAACTATTCATCAACGCGCTGCGATCCTCCCCCAAACTATTTATCAGTCCACTGCTATCCTCCCCCAAACTATTCATCAATCCACTGCAATCCTCCGCAAACTATTCATCAATCCACTGCAATCCTCCCCCAAATTATTCATCAATCCACTGCAATCCTTCCCCAAATTATTCATCAATCCACTGCAATCCTCCGGAAACTATTCATCCATCCACTGCAATCCTCCGCAAACTATTCATCAATCCACTGAAATCCTCCGCAAATTATTCATCAATCCACTGCAATCCTTCCCAGACTATTCATCAATCCACTGCAATCCTCCACCAAACTATTCATCAATCCACAGAAATCCTCCCCCAAACTATTCATCAATCCACTGCAATCCTTCCCCAAACTATTCATCAATCCACTGCAATCCTCCCCCAAACTATTCATCAATCCACTGCAATCCTCCCCCAAACTATTCATCAATCAACTGTAATCATCCCCCAAACTATTCATCAATCCACTGCAATTCTCCCCCAAATTATTCATCAATCCACTGCAATCCTTCCCCAATCTATTCATCAATCCACGGCAATTCTCCGCAAACTATACATCAATCCATTGCAATCCTCCTCCAAAGAATTCATCAATCAACTGCAATCCTCCCCCAAACTATTCATCAATTCACTGCAATCCTCTGCAAACTATTGATCAATCCAATGCAATCCTCCTCAAATTATTAGTCAGACTATTGCAATCCTCCCCAAACTATTCATCAATCCACTGCAATCCTCCCCCAAACTATTCATCAATCTACTGCAATCCTCCCCATACTATTCATCAATCCACTGCAATCCTGCACAAACTATTCACCAATCCACTGCAATCCTCCCCCAAACTATTCATCAATCCACAGCAATCCTCCGCAAAGTATTCACCAATCCACTGCAATCCTCCACCAAACTATTCATCAATCTTCTGCAATTTTCCCCAACATATTCATCAATCCACTGTTATCCTCCCCCAAACTATTTATCAATCCACTGCAATCCTCCCCTAAACTATTCATCAATCCACTGCAATCCTCCCCCAAACTATTCATCAATCCACTGCAATCCTTCCCAAACTATTCATCAATGTTTTGCAATCCTTCCCCAAACTATTCATCAATCCACTGCAATCCTCCCCCAAACTATTCATCAATCCACTGCAATCCTCCCCCAAACTATTCATCAATCCACTGCAATCCTTCCCCAAACTATTCATCAATCCACTGCAATCCTCCCCCAAACTATTCATCAATCCACTGCAATCCTTCGCAAACTATTCATCAATCTACTGCAATCTTCCGCAAACTATTCATCAATCCTCAGCAATCCTCCCCCAAACTATTCATCAATCATTTGCAATCCTCCCCCAAACTATTCATCAATCCACTGCAATCCTCCGTAAACTATTCACCAATCCACTGCAATCGTCCCCCAAACTATTCATCAATCCACTGCAATCCTCCCCCAAACTATTCAGCAATCCACTGCAATCCTTCCCAAACTATTCATCACTCTACTGCAATCCTCCGCAAACTACTCACCAATCCACTGCAATCCTCCCCCAAACTATTCATCAATCCACTGCAATCCTTCCCAAACTATTCTTCAATCCACTGCAATCCTCCCCCAAACTATTCATCAATCCACTGCAATCCTTCCCAAACAATTCATCAATCTACTGCAATCCTCCCCCAAACTATTCATCAATCCACTGCAATCCTCCCCCAAACTATTCATCAATCCACTGCAATCCTCCGCAAACTATTCATCAACCCACTGCACTCCTCCCCCAAACTATTCATCAACCGACTGCAATCCTCCACCAAACCATGCATCAATTCACTGCAGTCCTGCCCCAAACTATTCATCAATCCACTGCAATCCTCGCCCAAACTATTCATCAATCCACTGCAATCCTCCCCCAAACAATTCATCAATCTACTGCAATCCTCCCCCAAACTATTCATCAATCCACTGCAATCCTCCCCCAAACTATTCATCAATCCACTGCAATCCTCGCCCAAACTATTCATCAATCCACTGCAATCCTCCCCCAAACAATTCATCAATCTACTGCAATCCTCCCCCAAACTATTCATCAATCCACTGCAATCCTCCCCCAAACTATTCATCAATCCACTGCAATCCTCCGCAAACTATTCATCAACCCACTGCACTCCTCCCCCAAACTATTCATCAACCGACTGCAATCCTCCACCAAACCATTCATCAATTCACTGCAGTCCTGCCCCAAACTATTCATCAATCCACTGCAATCCTCCCCCAAACTATTCATCAATCCACTGAAATCCTCCCCCAAACTATTCATCAATCCAATGCAATCCTTCCCAAACTATTCATCAATCCACTGCAATCCTCCCTCAAACTATTCATCAATCCACAGAAATCCTTCCCAAAGTATTCATCAATCCACTGCAATCCTCTGCAAATTATTCATCATTTCACTGAAATCCTCCCCCAAACTATTCATCAATCCACTGCAATCCTCCCCCAAACTATTCATCAACCCACTGCAATCCTCCGCAAACTCAGCAATCCATTGCAATCCTCCCCCAAACTATTCATCAATCCACTGCAATTCTCCGCCAACTATTCATCAATCCATTGCAATCCTCCTCAAACTATTCATCAACTCACTGAAATCCTCCCCCAAACTATTCATCAATCCACTGCAATCCTCCACCAAACTATTCATCAATCCACTGCAATCCTCCGCCAAACTATTCATCCATCCACTGCAATCGTCCCCCAAACTATTCATCAATCCACTGCAATCCTTCCCACACTATTTAACAATCCACTGCAATCCTCCCCCAAACTATTCATCAATCCACTGAAATCCTCCCCCAAACTATTCATCAATCCACTGCAATCCTCCCCCAAACTATTCATCAATTCACTGCAAACCACCCCCAAACTATTCATCAATCCACTGCAATCCTCCCCCAAACTATTCATCAATCCACTGCAATCCTCCCCGAAACTATCCATCAATCCACTGCAATCCTCCCCCAAACTATTCATGAATCCAAAGAAATCCTCCCCCAAACAATTCATCAACCCAATGCAATCCTCCGCAAAATATTCATCAATCCACTGCAATCCTCCCCGAAACTATTCATCAATCAACTGAAATCCTCCCCGAAACTATTCATCAACCCAGTGCAATCCTCCGCACACTATTCATCAATCCACTGCAATCCTCCCCAAACTATTCATCAATCCATTGCAATCCTCACCCAGCTATTCATCAACCCACTGCAATCCTCCCCCAAACTATTCATCTATCCACTGAAATCCTCCCCCAAACAATTCATCAACCCAATGCAATCCTCCGCAAAATATTCATCAATCCACTGCAATCCTCCCCGAAACTATTCATCAATCAACTGAAATCCTCCCCGAAACTATTCATCAACCCAGTGCAATCCTCCGCACACTATTCATCAATCCACTGCAATCCGCACCAAACTATTCATCAATACATTGCAATCCTCACCCAGCAATTCATCAACCCACTGCAATCCTCCCCCAAACTATTCAGCTATCCACTGAAATCCTCCCCCAAACTATTCATCAATCCACTGCAATCCTCCGCAAACTATTCATCAATCCACTGAAATCCTCCCCCAAACTAGTCATCAATCCACTACAATCCTCCGCAAACTATTCATCAATCCACTGAAATCCTCTCCCAAACTAGACATCAATTCTCTGCAATCCTCCCCCAAAATATTCATCAATCCACTGCAATTCTCCCCCAAACTTTTCATCAATCCTCTGAAATCCTCCCCCAAACTATTCATCAATCCACTGCAATCCTCCCCAAACTATTCATCAATCCACAGAAATCCTCCTCCAGACTATTCATCAATCCACTGCAATACTCCCCCAAACTATTCATCAATCCACTGCAATCCTCCCCCAAACTATTCATCAATTCACTGCAATCCTCCCTCAATCTATTCATCAATCCACTGCAATCCTCCCCCAAACTATTCATCAATTCACTGCAATCCTCCCCCAGACTATTCATCAATCCACTGCAATCGTCCCCCAAACTATTCATCAATCCACTGCAATCCTCCCCCAAACTATTCATCAATCCACTGCAATCCTTCCCGAACTATTCTTCAATCCACTGCAATCCTCCCCCAAACTATTCATCAATCCACTGCTATCCTCCCCCAAACTATTCATCAATCCACTGCAATCCTCCCCCAAACTATTCATCAATCCACTGCAATCCTCCCCCAAACTATTCATCAATCCGCTGCAATCCTCCACCAAACTATTCATCAATCCACTGCAATCCTCCACAAATTATTCATCAATCCACTGCAATCCTCCCACAAACTGTTCATCAATCCACTGCAATCCTTCCCAAAATATTCATCAATCCACTGCAATCCTCCCCCAAACTATTCATCAATCCAGAGAAATCCTCCCCCAAACTATTCATCAATCCACTGCAATCCTTCCCAAACTATTGATCAATCCACTGCAATCCTCCCCCAAACTACTCATCAATCCACTGCAATCCTCCGCAAACTATTCTTCAATCCACTGCAATCCTCCCCCAAACTATTCATCAATCCATGCAATCCTCCCCCAAACTATTCATCAATCCAGTGCAATCCTCCCCCAAACTATTCACCAATTCACTGCAATCCTCCCTCAATCTATTCATCAATCCACTGCAATCCTCCCCCAAACTATTCATCAATCCACTGGAATCCTTCCCAAACTATTCTTCAATCCACTGCAATCCTCCCCCAAACTATTCATCAATGCGCTGCGATCCTCCCCCAAACTATTTATCAGTCCACTGCTATGCTCCCCCAAACTATTCATCAATCCACTGCAATCCTCCGCAAACTATTCATCAATCCACTGCAATCCTCCCCCAAACTATTCATCAACCCACTGCAATCCTCCGCAAACTCAGCAATCCATTGCAATCCTCCCCCAAACTATTCATCAATCCACTGCAATTCTCGGCCAACTATTCATCAACCCACTGCAATCCTCCGCAAACTCAGCAATCCATTGCAATCCTCCCCCAAACTATTCATCAATCCACTGCAATCCTCCCAAAACCATTCATCAATCCACTGCAATCCTCCACCAAACTATTCATCAATCCACTGCAATCCTCCGCCAAACTATTCATCCATCCACTGCAATCGTCCCCCAAACTATTCATCAATCCACTGCAATCCTTCCCACACTATTTATCAATCCACTGCAATCCTCCCCCAAACTATTCATCAATCCACTGAAATCCTCCCCCAAACTATTCATCAATCCACTGCAATCCTCCCCCAAACTATTCATCAATTCACTGCAAACCACCCCCAAACTATTCATCAATCCACTGCAATCCTCCCCCAAACTATTCATCAATCCACTGCAATCCTCCCCGAAACTATCCATCAATCCACTGCAATCCTCCCCCAAACTATTCATGAATCCAAAGAAATCCTCCCCCAAACAATTCATCAACCCAATGCAATCCTCCGCAAAATATTCATCAATCCACTGCAATCCTCACCAAACTATTCATCTATCCACTGAAATCCTCCCCCAAACAATTCATCAACCCAATGCAATCCTCCGCAAAATATTCATCAATCCACTGCAATCGTCCCCGAAACTATTCATCAATCAACTGAAATCCTCCCCGAAACTATTCATCAACCCAGTGCAATCCTCCGCACACTATTCATCAATCCACTGCAATCCTCACCAAACTATTCATCAATCCATTGCAATCCTCACCCAGCTATTCATCAACCCACTGCAATCCTCCCCCAAACTATTCATCTATCCACTGAAATCCTCCCCCAAACAATTCATCAACCCAATGCAATCCTCCGCAAAATATTCATCAATCCACTGCAATCCTCCCCGAAACTATTCATCAATCAACTGAAATCCTCCCCGAAACTATTCATCAACCCAGTGCAATCCTCCGCACACTATTCATCAATCCACTGCAATCCTCACCAAACTATTCATCAATACATTGCAATCCTCACCCAGCTATTCATCAACCCACTGCAATCCTCCCCAAAACTATTCAGCTATCCACTGAAATCCTCCCCCAAACTATTCATCAATCCACTGCAATCCTCCGCAAACTATTCATCAATCCACTGAAATCCTCCCCCAAACTAGTCATCAATCCACTACAATCCTCCGCAAACTATTCATCAATCCACTGAAATCCTCTCCCAAACTATACATCAATTCTCTGCAATCCTCCCCCAAAATATTCATCAATCCACTGCAATTCTCCCCCAAACTTTTCATCAATCCTCTGAAATCCTCCCCCAAACTATTCATCAATCCACTGCAATCCACACCCAAACTATTCATCAACCCACTGCAATCCTCCCCCAAACTATTCATCAATCCACTGCAATCCTCCCCAAACTATTCATCAATCCACAGAAATCCTCCCCCAGACTATTCATCAATCCACTGCAATCCTCCCCCAAACTATTCATCAATCCACTGCAATCCTCCCCCAAACTATTCATCAATTCACTGCAATCTTCCCTCAATCTATTCATCAATCCACTGCAAACGTCGCCCAAACTATTCATCAATCCACTGCAATCCTCCCCCAAACTATTCATCAATCCACTGCAATCCTTCCCGAACTATTCTACAATCCACTGCAATCCTCCCCCAAACTATTCATCAATCCACTGCTATCCTCCCCCAAACTATACATCAATCCACTGCAATCCTCCCCCTAACTATTCATCAATCCACTGCAATCCTCCACAAATTATTCATCAATCCACTGCAATCCTCCCACAAACTGTTCATCAATCCATTGCAATCCTTCCCAAACTATTCATCAATCCACCGCAATCCTCCCCCAAACTTTTCATCAATCCAGAGAAATCCTCCCCCAAACTATTCATCAATCCACTGCAATCCTTCCCAAACTATTGATCAATCCACTGCAATCCTCCCCCAAACTATTCATCAATCCACTGCAATCCTCCCCCAAACTATTCATCAATCTACTGCAATCCTTCCCAAACTATTCATCAATCTTCTGCAATCCTTCCCCAAACTATTCATCTTTCATCCACTGCAATCCTCCGCAAACTATTCTTCAATCCACTGCAATCCTCCCCCAAACTATTCATCAATCCATGCAATCCTTCCCCAAACTATTCATCAATCCAGTGCAATCCTCCCCCAAACTATTCATGAATTCACTGCAATCCTCCCTCAATCTATTCATCAATCCACTGCAATCCTCCCCCAAACTATTCATCAATCCACTGGAATCCTTCCCAAACTATTCTTCAATCCACTGCAATCCTCCCCCAAACTATTCATCAATGCGCTGCGATCCTCCCCCAAACTATTTATCAGTCCACTGCTATCCTGCCCCAAATTATTCATCAATCCACTGCAATCCTCCGCAAACTATTCATCAATCCACTGCAATCCTCCCCCAAATTATTCATCAATCCACTGCAATCCTTCCCCAAACTATTCATCAATCCACTGCAATCCTCCGCAAACTATTCATCCATCCAGTGCAATCCTCCGCAAACTATTCATCAATCCACTGAAATCCTCCGCAAATTATTCATCAATCCACTGCAATCCTTCCCAAACTATTCATCAATCCACTGCAATCCTCCACCAAACTATTCATCAATCCACTGCAATCCTTCCCCAATCTATTCATCAATCCACTGCAATCCTCCGCAAACTATTCATCAATCCATTGCAATCCGCCCCCAAACTATTCATCAATCCACTGCAATCCTCCGCAAACTATACATCAATCCATTGCAATCCTCCTCCAAAGAATTCATCAATCAACTGCAATCCGCCCCCAAACTATTCATCAATCCAATGCAATCCTCCTCAAATTATTAGTCAATCTATTGCAATCCTCCCCAAACTATTCATCAATCCACTGCAACCCTCCCCCAAACTATTCATCAATCTACTGCAATCCTCCCCATACTATTCATCAATCCACTGCAATCCGGCACAAACTATTCACCAATCCACTGCAATCCTCCCCCAAACTATTCATCAATCCACAGCAATCCTCCGCAAAGTATTCACCGATCCACTGCAATCCTCCACCAAACTATTCATCAATCTTCTGCAATTTTCCCCAACATATTCATCAATCCACTGTTATCCTCCCCCAAACTATTTATCAATCCACTGCAATCCTCCCCTAAACTATTCATCAATCCACTGCATTCCTCCCCCAAACTATTCATCAATCCACTGCAATCCTTCCCAAACTATTCATCAATGTTCTGCAATCCTTCCCCAAACTATTCATCAATCCACTGCAATCCTCCCCCAAACTATACATCAATCTACTGCAAACCTTCCCAAACTATTCATCAATCCACTGCAATCCTTCCACAAACTATTCATCAATCCACTGCAATCCACCCCCAAACTATTCATCAATCCACTGCAATCCTTCGCAAACTATTCATCAATCTACTCCAATCTTCCGCAAACTATTCATCAATCCTCAGCAATCCTCCCCCAAACTATTCATCAATCATTTGCAATCCTTCCCCAAACTATTCATCAATCCACTGCAATCCTCCGTAAACTATTCACCAATCCACTGCAATCATCCCCCAAACTATTCATCAATCCACTGCAATCCCACCCAAACTATTCATCAATCCACTGCAATCCTCCCCCAAACTATTCAGCAATCCACTGCAATCCTTCCCAAACTATTCATCACTCTACTGCAATCCTCCGCAAACTACTCACCAATCCACTGCAATCCTTCCCAAACTATTCATCAATCCACTGCAATCCTTCCCAAACTATTCATCAATCCACTACAATCCTCCCCCAAACTATTCATCAATCCACTGCAATCCTTCCCAAACTATTCATCAATCTACTGCAATCCTCCCCCAAACTATTCATCAATCCACTGCAATCCTCCCCCAAACTATTCATCAATTCACTGCAATCCTCCGCAAACTATTCATCAACCCACTGCACTCCTCCCCCAAACTAGTCATCAACCGACTGCAATCCTCCACCAAACCATTCATCAATTCACTGCAGTCCTGCCCCAAACTATTCATCAATCCACTGCAATCTTCCCCCAAACTATTCATCAATCCACTGCAATCCTCCCCCAAACTATTCATCAATCCACTGAAATCCTCCCCCAAACTATTCATCAATCCAGTGCAATCCTTCCCCAAACTATTCATCAATCCAATGCAATCCTTCCCAAACTATTCATCAATCCACTGCAATCCTCCCTCAAACTATTCATCAATCCACAGAAATCCTTCCCAAACTATTCATCAATCAACTGAAATCCTCCCCGAAACTATTCATCAACCCAGTGCAATCCTCCGCACACTATTCATCAATCCACTGCAATCCTCACCAAACTATTCATCAATCCATTGCAATCCTCCCCGAAACTATCCATCAATCCACTGCAATCCTCCCCCAAACTATTCATCTATCCACTGAAATCCTCCCCCAAACAATTCATCAAGCCAATGCAATCCTCCGCAAAATATTCATCAATCCACTGCAATCCTCCCCGAAACTATTCATCAATCAACTGAAATCCTCCCCGAAACTATTCATCAACCCAGTGCAATCCTCCGCACACTATTCATCAATCCACTGCAATCCTCACCAAACTATTCATCAATACATTGCAATCCTCACCCAGCTATTCATCAACCCACTGCAATCCTCCCCAAAACTATTCAGCTATCCACTGAAATCCTCCCCCAAACTATTCATCAATCCACTGCAATCCTCCGCAAACTATTCATCAATCCACTGAAATCCTCCCCCAAACTAGTCATCAATCCACTACAATCCTCCGCAAACTATTCATCAATCCACTGAAATCCTCTCCCAAACTATACATCAATTCTCTGCAATCCTCCCCCAAAATATTCATCAATCCACTGCAATTCTCCCCCAAACTTTTCATCAATCCTCTGAAATCCTCCCCCAAACTATTCATCAATCCACTGCAATCCTCCCCCAAACTATTCATCAACCCACTGCAATCCTCCCCCAAACTATTCATCAATCCACTGCAATCCTCCCCCAAACTATTCATCAATCCACTGCAATCCACACCCAAACTATTCATCAACCCACTGCAGTCCTCCCCCAAACTATTCATCAATCCACTGCAATCCTCCCCAAACTATTCATCAATCCACA
The DNA here is from genome assembly GCA_026770705.1 of Isurus oxyrinchus. Taxonomy (NCBI): domain Eukaryota; kingdom Metazoa; phylum Chordata; class Chondrichthyes; order Lamniformes; family Lamnidae; genus Isurus; species Isurus oxyrinchus. The sequence goes on along the minus strand of JANJGN010001411.1, from coordinate 6,689 downwards.
GAAATCCTCCCCCAGACTATTCATCAATCCACTGCAATCCTCCCCCAAACTATTCATCAATCCACTGCAATCCTCCCACAAACTATTCATCAATTCACTGCAATCCTCCCTCAATCTATTCATCAATCCACTGCAATCCTCCCCCAAACTATTCATCAATTCACTGCAATCCTCCCCCAGACTATTCATCAATCCACTGCAATCGTCCCCAAACTATTCATCAATCCACTGCAATCCTCCCCCAAACTATTCATCAATCCACTGCAATCCTTCCCGAACTATTCTTCAATCCACTGCAATCCTCCCCCAAACTATTCATCAATCCACTGCTATCCTCCCCCAAACTATTCATCAATCCACTGCAATCCTTCCCGAACTATTCTTCAATCCACTGCAATCCTCCCCCAAACTATGCATCAATCCGCTGCAATCCTCCACCAAACTATTCATCAATCCACTGCAATCCTCCACAAATTATTCATCAATCCACTGCAATCCTCCCACAAACTGTTCATCAATCCACTGCAATCCTTCCCAAACTATTGATCAATCCACTGCAATCCTCCCCCAAACTATTCATCAATCCACTGCAATCCTCCCCCAAACTATTAATCAATCTACTGCAATCCTTCCCAAACTATTCATCAATCTTCTGCAATCCTTCCCCAAACTATTCATCAATCCACTGCAATCCTCCGCAAACTATTCTTCAATCCACTGCAATCCTCCCCCAAACTATTCATCAATCCATGCAATCCTCCCCCAAACTATTCATCAATCCAGTGCAATCCTCCCCCAAACTATTCATCAATTCACTGCAATCCTCCCTCAATCTATTCATCAATCCACTGCAATCCTCCCCCAAACTATTCATCGATCCACTGCAATCCTTCCCAAACTATTCTTCAATCCACTGCAATCCTCCCCCAAACTATTCATCAATGCGCTGCGATCCTCCCCCAAACTATTTATCAGTCCACTGCTATCCTCCCCCAAACTATTCATCAATCCACTGCAATCCTCCGCAAACTATTCATCAATCCACTGCAATCCTCCCCCAAATTATTCATCAATCCACTGCAATCCTTCCCCAAACTATTCATCAATCCACTGCAATCCTCCGCAAACTATTCATCCATCCACTGCAATCCTCCGCAAACTATTCATCAATCCACTGAAATCCTCCGCAAATTATTCATCAATCCACTGCAATCCTTCCCAAACTATTCATCAATCCACTGCAATCCTCCACCAAACTATTCATCAATCCACAGAAATCCTCCCCCAAACTATTCATCAATCCACTGCAATCCTTCCCCAAACTATTCATCAATCCACTGCAATCCTCCCCCAAACTATTCATCAATCCACTGCAATCCTCCCCCAAACTATTCATCAATCAACTGTAATCATCCCCCAAACTATTCATCAATCCACTGCAATTCTCCCCCAAATTATTCATCAATCCACTGCAATCCGCCCCCAAACTATTCATCAATCCACTGCAATCCTCCGCAAACTATACATCAATCCATTGCAATCCTCCTCCAAAGAATTCATCAATCAACTGCAATCCTCCCCCAAACTATTCATCAATTCACTGCAATCCTCTGCAAACTATTGATCAATCCAATGCAATCCTCCTCAAATTATTAGTCAATCTATTGCAATCCTCCCCAAACTATTCATCAATCCACTGCAATCCTCCCCCAAACTATTCATCAATCTACTGCAATCCTCCCCATACTATTCATCAATCCACTGCAATCTGGCACAAACTATTCACCAATCCACTGCAATCCTCCCCCAAACTATTCATCAATCCACAGCAATCCTCCGCAAAGTATTCACCGATCCACTGCAATCCTCCACCAAACTATTCATCAATCTTCTGCAATTTTCCCCAAAATATTCATCAATCCACTGTTATCCTCCCCCAAACTATTTATCAATCCACTGCAATCCTCCCCTAAACTATTCATCAATCCACTGCAATCCTCCCCCAAACTATTCATCAATCCACTGCAATCCTTCCCAAACTATTCATCAATGTTCTGCAATCCTTCCCCAAACTATTCATCAATCCACTGCTATCCTCCCCCAAACTATTCATCAATCCACTGCAATCCTCCCCCAAACTATTCATCAATCCACTGCAATCCTTCCCCAAACTATTCATCAATCCACTGCAATCCACCCCCAAACTATTCATCAATCCACTGCAATCCTTCGCAAACTATTCATCAATCTACTCCAATCTTCCGCAAACTATTCATCAATCCTCAGCAATCCTCCCCCAAACTATTCATCAATCATTTGCAATCCTCCCCCAAACTATTCATCAATCCACTGCAATCCTCCGTAAACTATTCACCAATCCACTGCAATCATCCCCAAAACTATTCATCAATCCACTGCAATCCCACCCAAACTATTCATCAATCCACTGCAATCCTCCCCCAAACTATTCAGCAATCCACTGCAATCCTTCCCAAACTATTCATCACTCTACTGCAATCCTCCGCAAACTACTCACCAATCCACTGCAATCCTCCCCCAAACTATTCATCAATCCACTGCAATCCTTCCCAAACTATTCATCAATCCACTGCAATCCTCCCCCAAACTATTCATCAATCCACTGCAATCCTCCCCCAAACTATCATCAATCCACTGCAATCCTCCCCCAAACTATTCATCAATCCACTGAAATCCTCCCCCAAACTATTCATCAATCCAATGCAATCCTTCCCCAAACTATTCATCAATCCAATGCAATCCTTCCCAAACTATTCATCAATCCACTGAAATCCTCCCTCAAACTATTCATCAATCCACAGAAATCCTTCCCAAACTATTCATCAATCCACTGCAATCCTCTGCAAATTATTCATCATTTCACTGAAATCCTCCCCCAAACTATTCATCAATCCACTGCAATCCTCCCCCAAACTATTCATCAACCCACTGCAATCCTCCGCAAACTCAGCAATCCATTGCAATCCTCCCCCAAACTATTCATCAATCCACTGCAATTCTCCGCCAACTATTCATCAATCCATTGCAATCCTCCCCCCAAGTATTCATCAATCCATTGCAATCCTCCTCAAACTATTCATCAACCCACTGAAATCCTCCCCCAAACTATTCATCAATCCACTGCAATCCTCCACCAAACTATTCATCAATCCACTGCAATCCTCCGCCAAACTATTCATCCATCCACTGCAATCGTCCCCCAAACTATTCATCAATCCACTGCAATCCTTCCCACACTATTTATCAATCCACTGCAATCCTCCCCCAAACTATTCATCAATCCACTGAAATCCTCCCCCAAACTATTCATCAATCCACTGCAATCCTCCCCCAAACTATTCATCAATTCACTGCAAACCACCCCCAAACTATTCATCAATCCACTGCAATCCTCCCCCAAACTATTCATCAATTCACTGCAACCCTCCCCCAAACTATTCATCAATCCACTGCAATCCTCCGCTAACTATTCATCAATCCACTGCAATCCTCCCCGAAACTATCCATCAATCCACTGCAATCCTCCCCCAAACTATTTATGAATCCAAAGAAATCCTCCCCCAAACAATTCATCAACCCAATGCAATCCTCCGCAAAATATTCATCAATCCACTGCAATCCTCACCAAACTTTTCATCTATTCACTGAAATCCTCCCCCAAACAATTCATCAACCCAATGCAAACCTCCGCAAAATATTCATCAATCCACTGCAATCCTCCCCGAAACTATTCATCAATCAACTGAAATCCTCCCCGAAACTATTCATCAACCCAGTGCAATCCTCCGCACACTATTCATCAATCCACTGCAATCCTCACCAAATTATTCATCAATCCATTGCAATCCTCACCCAGCTATTCATCAACCCACTGCAATCCTCCCCCAAACTATTCATCTATCCACTGAAATCCTCCCCCAAACAATTCATCAACCAATGCAATCCTCCGCAAAATATTCATCAATCCACTGCAACCCTCCCCGAAACTATTCATCAATCAACTGAAATCCTCCCCGAAACTATTCATCAACCCAGTGCAATCCTCCGCACACTATTCATCAATCCACTGCAATCCTCACCAAACTATTCATCAATACATTGCAATCCTTCCCGAACTATTCTTCAATCCACTGCAATCCTCCCCAAAACTACTCATCTATCCACTGCAATCCTCACCAAACTATTCATCAATACATTGCAATCCTCACCCAGCTATTCATCAACCCACTGCAATCCTCCCCCAAACTATTCAGCTATCCACTGAAATCCTCCCCCAAACTATTCATCAATCCACTGCAATCCTCCGCAAACTATTCATCAATCCACTGAAATCCTCCCCCAAACTAGTCATCAATCCACTACAATCCTCCGCAAACTATTCATCAATCCACTGAAATCCTCTCCCATACTATACATCAATTCTCTGCAATCCTCCCCCAAAATATTCATCAATCCACTGCAATTCTCCCCCAAACTTTTCATCAATCCTCTGAAATCCTCCCCCAAACTATTCATCAATCCACTGCAATCCACACCCAAACTATTCATCAAACCACTGCAATCCTCCCCCAAACTATTCATCAATCCACTGCAATCCTCCCCAAACTATTCATCAATCCACAGAAATCCTCCCCCAGACTATTCATCAATCCACTGCAATCCTCCCCCAAACTATTCATCAATCCACTGCAATTCTCCCCCAAACTTTTCATCAATCCTCTGAAATCCTCCCCCAAACTATTCATCAATCCACTGCAATCCACACCCAAACTATTCATCAACCCACTGCAATCCTCCCCCAAACTATTCATCAATCCACTGCAATCCTCCCCAAACTATTCATCAATCCACAGAAATCCTCCCCCAGACTATTCATCAATCCACTGCAATCCTCCCCCAAACTATTCATCAATCCACTGCAATCCTCCCCCAAACTATTCATCAATTCACTGCAATCCTCCCTCAATCTATTCATCAATCCACTGCAAACGTCGCCCAAACTATTCATCAATCCACTGCAATCCTCCCCCAAACTATTCATCAATCCACTGCAATCCTTCCCGAACTATTCTACAATCCACTGCAATCCTCCCCCAAACTATTCATCAATCCACTGCTATCCTCCCCCAAACTATTCATCAATCCACTGCAATCCTCCCCCTAACTATTCATCAATCCACTGCAATCCTCCACAAATTATTCATCAATCCACTGCAATCCTCCCACAAACTGTTCATCAATCCATTGCAATCCTTCCCAAACTATTCATCAATCCACCGCAATCCTCCCCCAAACTTTTCATCAATCCAGAGAAATCCTCCCCCAAACTATTCATCAATCCACTGCAATCCTTCCCAAACTATTGATCAATCCACTGCAATCCTCCCCCAAACTATTCATCAATCCACTGCAATCCTCCCCCAAACTATTCATCAATCTACTGCAATCCTTCCCAAACTATTCATCAATCTTCTGCAATCCTTCCCCAAACTATTCATCTTTCATCCACTGCAATCCTCCGCAAACTATTCTTCAATCCACTGCAATCCTCCCCAAACTATTCATCAATCCATGCAATCCTTCCCCAAACTATTCATCAATCCAGTGCAATCCTCCCCCAAACTATTCATGAATTCACTGCAATCCTCCCTCAATCTATTCATCAATCCACTGCAATCCTCCCCCAAACTATTCATCAATCCACTGGAATCCTTCCCAAACTATTCTTCAATCCACTGCAATCCTCCCCCAAACTATTCATCAATGCGCTGCGATCCTCCCCCAAACTATTTATCAGTCCACTGCTATCCTGCCCCAAATTATTCATCAATCCACTGCAATCCTCCGCAAACTATTCATCAATCCACTGCAATCCTCCCCCAAATTATTCATCAATCCACTGCAATCCTTCCCCAAACTATTCATCAATCCACTGCAATCCTCCGCAAACTATTCATCCATCCAGTGCAATCCTCCGCAAACTATTCATCAATCCACTGAAATCCTCCGCAAATTATTCATCAATCCACTGCAATCCTTCCCAAACTATTCATCAATCCACTGCAATCCTCCACCAAACTATTCATCAATCCACTGCAATCCTTCCCCAATCTATTCATCAATCCACTGCAATCCTCCGCAAACTATTCATCAATCCATTGCAATCCGCCCCCAAACTATTCATCAATCCACTGCAATCCTCCGCAAACTATACATCAATCCATTGCAATCCTCCTCCAAAGAATTCATCAATCAACTGCAATCCGCCCCCAAACTATTCATCAATCCAATGCAATCCTCCTCAAATTATTAGTCAATCTATTGCAATCCTCCCCAAACTATTCATCAATCCACTGCAACCCTCCCCCAAACTATTCATCAATCTACTGCAATCCTCCCCATACTATTCATCAATCCACTGCAATCCGGCACAAACTATTCACCAATCCACTGCAATCCTCCCCCAAACTATTCATCAATCCACAGCAATCCTCCGCAAAGTATTCACCGATCCACTGCAATCCTCCACCAAACTATTCATCAATCTTCTGCAATTTTCCCCAACATATTCATCAATCCACTGTTATCCTCCCCCAAACTATTTATCAATCCACTGCAATCCTCCCCTAAACTATTCATCAATCCACTGC